>CAUYSK010124126.1:0-18261 GCA_963575035.1 Avahi laniger | reverse complement strand
CTTAGGTCTGTACCTAAGCGGCTGACTTCTAGAAAGAACCGCAGCTGTGCCAACTGGACTCACTTTGAAAGTATATCCATAGCCACACAGTGATGCTCAGACCCCTGACAGTCCTGACGTGTTTCTTTTTTTTTCACTGTTCAAGAAAAAATGTCGGCCGGGCACAGTGGCTCACGCCTGTAATCCTAGCACTCTGGGAGGCCAACGCGGGCGGATTGTTTGAGCTCAGGAGTTCGAAACCAGCCTGAGCAAGAGCGAGATCCTGTCTCTACCAAAAATAGAAATAAATTAATTGGACAGCTAAAAATATATAGAAAAAATTAGCCAGGCATGGTGGCACATGCCTGTCGTCCCAGCTACTTGGGAGGCTGAGGCAGCAGGATTGCTTGAGCCCAGGAGTCTGAGGTTGCTGTGAGCTAGGCTGACGCCACGGCACTCACTCTAGCCAGGGCAACAAAGTGAGACTCTGTCTCAAAAAAAAAAAAAAAAAAAATCAATTGGCCATATTTGTGTGAGAATATTTCTGAATTCTCTACTCTGTTCCATTGACCTATGTATTTATCCTTTTGCCAATACCACACTGTCTTGATTACTTTGCTTTACAGTAAATCTTGTAATTAGGTAGTGTGAATCCTTCAAGTTTGTTTTTTTCCAAAAAACATTGGCTATTATGGTTCTTCTTGCTTATTATATCTTTTAAGTGATTCTAAATTTCTATGAAAAATGCTTGATAATTTTATTAGAGTTGTATTTAACTTGTAGATGAATTTGAGAAGAATTGACCTCTTGAGTCTTCCAAACCTTAAATATGCATCATAAATTAGTTCCACAGTTTTTAAAGCCCTTATGAAATACCACATACTGCTCATTTGCCTTCCTATTTCTTTTGCTTCTTTTTTTAGATTACACTGCAAAGCCACAGAAAGTGACCAGGACACATGATCTTTCTCTTTAAAATCTGAGTTAGTTTTCCCAAGGCACTGAGGGAGAAAATGTTCACCCCACATCTGAAGGGCAAACCAGGTTTATGTAGTGGAATTTTCCTCCTCATTTCTGCACCATATGTCAAGGTCTAAAAGCCCATTTCACAGCTGGGTTTGTTCTTCCTTTGCAAGCAAAGCTTATCCTGGTTGCTAGAAGCATAAAGATTATGATGGAAATAAAATGGAATGAAGAGTAGAAGGATGTGAATATGAGAGTTCATGAGGCCCATCTTTCCAGTCTAGGTCCTGCACCAAACCCTCTTTTCCAATGGGGGAGCAAAAAAAAATGAAAGAGAGGAAAGAGAAAGGAGCCATGGGAGAGGGAAGGTGCCAGTAAAATGGCGAAGGTAAGGTCCTCTGAAACTCTGAAGAGCTGAGGTGACCAGAGGACACTTTCAGAAAGGAGATGCCTCCAGCTCCATTTCAAAGTTCTGTGTCACCAGACCATAAACATCTCTTCTCCCATCTTCAGAAAATTCCCCAGTACCCCCAAATCTTCTGTGTACATGATTTTTGAGATGCTTGAGGAAAGAGCTAGATTTCACAACTGAACCAACAAGGTACAAAAGAAAGGTAGCAATGGCAGAAGACAAAGTCCAGAACAGAGAAGCCAGAAGACCACAAGATCAGCCCAGGGATGAGGGAGAGCCCGGGGGAGGCCTGGGACTCCACAGGTGAGGAACTGAGGAATGATGGCTGACTTTGCCTAAAATTATCTTATGTTTTCTTAGTGTCTATCAGCTCCAGTAGGACATTGATGCATTCTTCCAGCTCCCCATTGTACCTGAGGAGCCATGCAGGGTGTTGGGGCTGCAGTGACCTGGTTCCCACCCTCAGAGGGCCTATGGCCACAGGCAGGGTTCATGCCTACTCCCTCACACCCCATCCCCAGACTTGGCCCAGTGCCCGGCTCCTGGGGACCCACAGTAAATGTGGCTAGTCTTAAATTGGGAATTAAATAAGCAGAATCAGTCAGAAAGACCTCTTTCCCCTCAGCAATTGAATTAATTCTAGCTTCCCAGGGTACAGAAAGAGAAGGCTAAAATAAATTTAAACTGATCTGACAATAGATAGAAAAAAACAGACACATAAACCAAAACCTGGGCTGGATAAGGTCTGGGATCAGATAACTGAACAGACAAATCCAGAGGTAACTCTCCTAAGCCAATGCGCTGAACTATTTTGGGCATTTATAGTTTGTCCACGAGTATATACTTTGTACTTGAATCATCCTCATAATAAAATTCTCTAAATATAGGGACTCCTTTACACTAAATAAAAGTGCATAGTAGTGCTTCTACCTTGCCACCATAACAGGAAGTTATAACTTAGACTTTTTGTTTGTTTAAGACTCTGGTGCTTAGCATAGGAAGTGTAAGTACAGAACGAACACTCCTAAACATTTCTTCCTTAAAAGGCTTATTCCTATCTAAGCATTACATATTTATTACTTCTACATGTTTAAAGACTACAAAGTAAATCCTCTTGTTTTAACTGACAGTTTTTCTTTCGAAGAGAGGAACTGTTAATAAATCAACATTTCAAATGGTTAATACATATACCTAAGGATTAATGCTTTCAACTTCTATTAAGTTTTTTCAAAAGATTTTCAAAACTCACTAATAATAGTTCTATCATTTACTGGTTTACAGACCATTCTGTAATGGGAAATTGAACCGAATGTGATCCTTCATAGACCTTGAAGACAGTCAGACCTCATTTTCGGGTCTGACCCTTCCTTTTGGTATAACTGTGGGCAAATTTCCCAATCTGTTTAAGCCTCAAATTTCTCCTCCATAAAAATGGCCTGTACTTCCAATTTAAATTTTAATTTAATTAAATCAACAATGTATATAAAGCACCAAAAAGATAGGAAATAAATGGTAGCTATAATAATATCATTTTTAATATTATTTCCGTATTCTCTATCCTTTCTGATTTCTTCCCCCCAGAAAAGGAGCTATGTGAAGAAGGAAAAGCAGTGAGACACCATAGATCCACCTTCCAGCTTGAGGTCATTCTTTCTTTCTAGGTAAAGCTCAATTTTTCTCAATTGTCCAGGGAAGGGTTACTGACCACGGAAGCCTGAGAAGATAATAGAATAAATGGGACAACCAGTACAGGAAGACCAACGCAATTATCAGAGGTGGCTGTTCCCCTCATCCCACCAATTAGAAAGCTTTTCCCTCTCTACCTACCTAAATCCTCTTCTTTTTTCAAGATCCAGCTCAAGTCATACATTTCATAGGAAGCTTTCTCAAATCACTGAGGCTCACAATGACCTCAGCCTCCAAACTCTTATCGCACTGTCTATATTGGCGACTGCTCAGGGATCAATTTGTGACATTTTATACTGTCTCTTGATATAACTATCAGATTGAGCCTCAAACTCTCCTCCAGTTCAGTGGCTCTCAGGCCTCCTCCCCAAACCCCTCAGAATCCTTGTCATCTGGGTGAAGCAGGAGCTCGTAGGTGATTCAGTTGGTGTCAAGAACTCAGGTCCTCAGATTCCCCATACCACTCTCCCCATGACAGCTTGTGGGCCACAGGCCTGGCACGGTGCCTTGTTCATGGTGGGCACTGCCTTAAATATCTGTTCATTGGCCAGTGGCACCTTAATGTAGTTGTGGTGCCTGAGCACACAAGTAGCCACATAGAGAAGGTAAGCTTGGAATATACCCCAAAGAAACACAGGGCAAGTTTCCTATTTTGCCAAGGGCCTGCCATTAAAAACACCAAGTATTTCATATTCTTACTGATTTCTAAAAGTTGAAAGGATAAGGTCAGCACTTGCCAAGTTATTAGACTTGTTTTGGGGTAACGGTTCAGTCCGAATCCCTGTGAACTAAAATAAAATCCTAAGCCCCCCACTGACTGAATGGACCCCCTCTTGGCCAAGGAGACCCCAGAGAAACCTTTAAACTGAGTTCCCAGTCACGATGGGATGGGAGATCAGACATACATCATTTTACCCCCTCACTTGCTAATGGCCATCAGACTTTTTCCTAAGGACCAGACCAGCAACCTATCCTGATAAAAGATCACCGACCATGAAGTGGTTTTAAACAGTCTACAGAGCATGTGCAGAGAGGGTTTTCCTGACTTTCTTTTTTTAGGGTTCCAATATTTTTAGAAGCCCTTGAAGAGTCCATAAGCACTAGGCACAGTGTCTACAGAGCCTAATAGAAGAATGACTCAGATGTGGCTAATTCACTTTTGGGGCAGATGAAGTCACTACTCCCAGATTTTATCAGATGGAGCAACATGTCTAGTAATTCCCACTGGGCACATTCCCATCTGAGCAGCAGATACCCTACTCTAACTATCCCCTCCCTTCAGCATCAACTGCCAAAGCATGGAAACATTTCGGCCACACTCCACTGTAAAATAATGAGCCCTGGGATGAATCACTCAGTTTAGTATTCTTCTGGCTGCCTATTATCAATGCTGATTGTGTCCCAAAGAGGTGATCTGGGTTATAGATCAATATCCTAGAGACTTTATCACCAAAACAGCCACCAATCCAATCTCCAATTATATAAGGAATGTTCCAAAAGATATTCTTTTCTGCTTCACAGTTTGATTGGGTGTAGCCAAACATATGAAACCATTTTAGAACAATGATAAAGATCAAAATGTAAAATAATTATCTCTAATTATGAGGGGATAAGGAGGAATGTGAGCTGGACTGGAAATCTGAAACCTGCATAGGGGATTACTGACATGGACCAGTTCAATGGCTGAAGGTTTCCACTGCGTGGAAGCCCCATGTAAGCCCCAAGTGCCCTATCTATCAAAATCCCAGAGCAATCTGGGATGCATTAGTATAAAGTCCGTGTTTACTTAGGCAGCATCTATAAATAGCAGTACAGCAAAAGTTGCAGAGAATTCAACAACTGAAAGGGATGGGGTGGGGGAAAATCAAACAACTCTTTACTGACTAATGTGACTCCATAGTCCAGAATATAGGGGAGAGGATGGTCTACCTGTGTCCTGTATGGGTAAAACATATCTGGACACTGTGTTCACATGTGAACTGCATATTTTATGAGGGTCCCTGACAAACTGACAAAATCCAAAGAAGGGGGCCCCACAGTGAAACACACATCACATGAAGAACACTTGAAAGACTTCATCTTTATTTGAAAAAATGGAGTTTCAGAGACAAAATAGGTATTTATAAATATTTCAGCACTGTCCTTAAGTGTAAAAATTGCCGGCACTCAATACTCCAGCTCCATTCCAAGGCTCAACCACTCATTCATCTATTCAGCAAACATTTATTTTGCATCTCCCTGGAGTGCGGCCCTGTGTTAAGTAGCTATCTAAGACACACAAATAAGTAATGAAGAGTGTAGAAGCAGAGGTTAAACAAGCACACAAATAACCGAATAACCATAATACAAGGGAGAGTATGATTGGTGTTACGTGAGTAGAACAAAGCTTACTTTGAAATTCTAAGTCAGGAGTCATTGTGTCTTGCTGGCAAGATCAGAAATGGCACTTCAAACTGGGCTTCAAAGGTGTGTACTATTTCTGTGAGGAGAAATATATTATCCTAAGGATGCATTCCAGGTGGAGGGAAAAGCAGACATAAAAGCTCAGAGGTAGGAACAGAGTTGATAAACTTAGCGGGACAAAGCTGAGGAAGTGAATCATGCAAGTTGACCGACAATAGGTGTAGAAATCTCAAGTATTAGGGGATAAAGCTAGAACAGTGCCAAATAGTAAAGAGCTTATACTCCAGGCTATAGAGAATGACTGGGTAAAGGTACCATTAAAGGCTTTGGAATATAGAGTGCTGTGGGTTTTTTTTTTTTTTTTTTGATTCCTGGTATAGATTAGAGGCAGTCGCAGAGAGGCAGGAGGTTTGCACAATGGCTAGTCAAAAGGAAATGAAGTCCTGAAGCAGGTTGGAAGCAGGTAGCAGTGAGAAAGGACACAAGGGAAGAAACTCCAGAAGTATTTTAGAAATCAAATCACTAGGACCCAGAGCTAATGGAAATATGGGAGGGAGCAAGAAGAGATGACTTTACTGTCAAGTCTAATGGATATGGAAAGAGCAGAAACCCCTGCTGAAGGAGGAACTGATTCAGGGACAGAGGTGGCAGAGCGAATATGGAAGCTCAATGTGGCTACCCTGACAAGTAGCCAGGATGGGACCAGAGGAATGTCCTAACCCACAGCCTTGCTCCAAGCACCTCTCAACCCTTCCCTAACTCATGATCACACCCCTCAGAAGCTGCTTGCCGAGGAAATGTCTGAAAAGAACAGGCAAGCATAGAGCCAGTCCACCCTAGCAGAAGCTCCACTGGCTACTGAGCACAAGCCTCTATGAAGGCAAGAGGCTGCTGCAGAGTTAGAGACTACAGAGATCCCCCAACAGGGCATATGAAGAGCTGCCTTCTGTTCTGGAACCTGACACTCATTACCCCTGAAACCTTAAAGATCAACCTCTCTGAGTCTCAATTCCTTCATTTGTAAGATGGGGATAATAATGTATATTCCACCCATTTCACAGGTTAATGAGATTACACATAAGGAGACAGAATGTTGCAAAGCACACAAATGCCAGGGATCATTAGAAGTTCTTTGAGAGCAGAAACTACAGCAAATTCATGTATGTACCTTACATGGAACTGTCTATGGAAGGAGGAATGGAGCAAGGCGGGGCAAGAAAATATCATAGCCTGGGCCCCACAGCTTGCTGGGGAATACCGCCTACTAGATCTTCAAGAACATTCTACATCCAGAGAAACAGGAGGGACCTTAATAATCACCCAGGTCAACCTTCTCATGTAACAGACGGGAGTCTTCACTCTGAGAAAGGCCCAGTGACCTACCCAAGATCTTTAATGGCAGAGTGACCTGGGATATGACAAATAACTGGAACATCTATACAATCACTGTTTGCACAGTGTTTTCCCCACATTATCTTCCTTATCTTCACACGTTGCCTTTGCGCTAGGAAGTATTATTAAAATCCCTAATTTTCAACCAGAGGCTGAATGACTTGCCAAGGGAAAGATTCAAATCCAGACAGTCATACCCCCAGCCCGCTGTTCTTTCTCTATACCATGATTTCATGCATATGCTGGTTTTTAGTACAATCATTTTAGCATTCAGTATATTTCCGACTCTGTTTTATTAGAAGTTCTTTTTCTTATTTCACCCTTTCTTCAGCAATATGACACATTCAGACTTCCCTGGTAGGATTCTACTGACCTTTTATCTTAAAAGGTAGCCACATTAGACACCAGAAACATTTTTTAATACTGAATTATCCATACTGGGCCTTCCCTTATAAATCATCTTTACAAAGTATATCCCAAGTATATCATTCAAGATGTGCATCATTATTACATGAAACACATTGATCTAGCTCACTCAAAAAGCAACAGTGGCCCACTAATTGAAGAAATATTTACCATATAAGTACCAAGAAAGTAGCTTTAACAAATGTAGAAAACTGAGGCAAAGAGTTCCTGTCTTTACCAATAAAAACTGATTTGCATTTATGGGAGGGTCTCAGATAGAAGTCAGCAACAGAGAAAAGTATTCCAACAATTCCAGTTGCCCACATCCAAAGTTCTGAACCTGAATGTGTGTCTTTATTGGGAGAAGCCCAGGGAGAGGACTGGAAAAGAAAGTGCTAAGAAAAAATTAACTAGTAATTGTCACAATTTCCTCTTTCCATTAGTGTATAGGGCCTGCCGTTCCATCACAACCCTTATTTCAGGATCGAGAATGCATGTTTTGCTCCCCTTTTTCAACTCAGGGAAGAGGATTAAAATTGCCCAGTCTTCTTGGGCTTGCAGAGGTTTCCCGTGGGGGTTCACCAGCGGTGTGCTGACACCTCCAGCTGCACAGTAACAGGCCAGACTGCGCAACGACCCTCTAACGCAACCTGCATCTTCCTACATACACTTTCTTACTAAAGAGCCTTCGGTGGCTTGGCAGTAGTTTCTGCTGGAAAACATGAGCATTCGTTCCTCACGTGTCCCCTCCCTTCTCACTACCCCACAAATCACAACATAATTCCCACCCAGGCCCACCCCCGACACAAGCGGGTAACGGATCGTAACAGCCCAGTAGCCCTCGTTTAGGACTCAACGGACTTGAAAACCACCTGGTGAAGGCACCTGCCTCACGGCCTTTCCCGGGCCCCCCCGGGCGTGGGGGCCCCCAGGGCCGCCTGTTACTGGCAGCCCCACGCAGTACACGAGGCAGCGCCCGAGACTCCCGGCACACGCCCGAGGCCTCCCCAGGGAGCGCGCTGCCCCCAGCTGCAGGTGAGCACAGGGGTGACAGAAGCCCAACGACTATGCCCCACCTTCCATTAATAAAACTTAAGGGGGAAAAAAAGCTTCATTTACCGACATGAGTGATCACGGTGGCCAGTCGCCGGGTGAGCTCCTGGGGGGCCATTTCTTCTTTTAACCAAAACAGCATTTTACTGAAAAAAAACTACTCAGTATAAACAAAGCCAAACAAAACTGTTTCTATTGCTGCTATGGATGATTTTTTAAAAGCATCTCATCCCTAGGATGCTCTGTCCTCACCCTCTTCCTCGCTCTCTTCAGGCACAAAACGATAGTCACTCCCAGCCAAGGCCAACTCTCCTGGGCCGCTAGGTTGTAGCCCGCCAGCCACGCCTTGCAGGGGCTTATTTTAAAGATTAAGTCTGGCGCTGGCGCTGGCGGCTTCCCAAACGTAACAGCTGGCATTTAGAGAGAGGGAAGAGGCAGTTCTGAAGGTGAAAAAATTAAGTCGCTCCAATCTCGCCGTAACAGCACCCTGGGCTTCTCTGGCCCAGGGAGCGCGGAGGGGGCCTGGATTTGTGGTCCTGGGCCGGCGGGTCTCCGGCGCCGCCTCCAGGGACGCTCGGGATGAAGGATGCTCTGCGGCTGGAAACCTGCGTGCGCCCAGGGCGGAGGAGGGGAAGCGGCTGGCGGCGCTGGCTCCTCTGCGGCGCCCACCTCTTCCCGCCTGCGGGTGGCGCCGGGGGCTCCCGGGGAGGCGCGCACGCGCCCAAGCGCCGCCCGCCTCGGGTTGGAAACGCCGCGCCTCCTCCCCTATCCGGAGCTGGCGGTCCAGCCCCGCGCTGACAGACGGCGACTCTTGGCCTGTCCTCGGAACCGTGGGGGAGGGAGGACAGCGACGGCCCTCCTGCCACCACAGGGGTTCGCATCGCCAGACCCGCGCGATGCGAACCCCTGTGCTGGCAGGAGGCTCGGCCCCTCCTCCTTCCCCGCCCGAAGCGAGAAGGGGCTGCCTGGAAGAGGTGCTGCCCTCCTGCCAGGACCCGGGGAGTAAGGCTGGGTGAGGCCCTGCTCCCTGCCCCGGTCTCCTGCCTGCGGGATGGGACGGCTGCTGCGGGGGCGTGGGGCGGTTGGATTGTGTTTCCCCCATTAGGGTTGTCTCACGCGGTTATCGGCCTCCACAGGGCACAGCTGCATTGGAGCCCGGAGCGCAGGCTATGGACCGACAAGGCTGGGCACGCATATGCACACTCAGGTTTCCACCGTGGGGCCTTTTCCTCTGTGCAGCTGCTCCCGTGCGCCACCGCTCCGTCTGTCACTTGTCAGGCGCGCCAGTGCTCCTTTCTGGAGAGGCTGTGGCACAGTCCCAATACTGAGTCTCCTCTCCATCAGCCCCATTATCCCGTGGCTTTTTTAGGTGACTCCAGACCCTACGTGACAGGCAGCAAAAGACTAACCCTCCCATTCAGCAGAGCTCCGCGGGGGAAAAACCTGAGCAAATGGGAATTTGGTCAGGGTAGCCCTGAAATCCGGGTGTGGCGTGTTGAATATCCGCAGACCAAGAGAATGGCAGGACCACTCACATGTTCTCAGCCATATCTTTCTTCTTCCATATGTAAAAAGCCAAGCCTCAAACACCCTGCATCCGATTTCTAGGAGTAGCCACTCATCCTAGGGGGTTGAGGACATTTTTAAAGGCTTTCTAGAACAATTGTGGGCTGTGGTTAAGAAATGATGTTAGTCCATCTATGACTTCAGATTTGTAGAGAGGTATCTCCCCCCTGTGAGGTTCGGGCACTTTACACTCTGTCTGCACAAGTAGGGCACCCATTTTCATAGCAACCTCTTGCAAGAGATTCAAAAAAGGGTTAAAGATCCAAAGGAAGTGAAGCAGCTTTAGATTGTGTTTCCATAGTGATTTCTGGCTATTCGAGGGTCACAGGTGTTTTCGAGGAAACAAAATATTTGCTGTTGATAGTAATCAGAACCCTGGTGCTGAGTCTGAGCCCATTGTGAGTTTTGGTCACCAGGAACCAGGGCATTGCTAAGGACACAGGTGATGCAGGGGCATGCTGATCTGGGAGGATCTGGGTTCACTTTGAAGATCCAGAGTCCTCAGCTTTCTCAATTAGGCCAAGTCCTTATGAGTGAGAATTATGAGAAGAAGAAAGGTAAGGAATGGAGGAGAGGAAATGGATGAAGGAGAAGCTTGTGAATAAAAATAAGAAAGAAAAGAAAGAAACAGAAAGGAAATAAATCACATTCCGAGCACTGCGCTCCTTCCCATGTCTTCTGTACTTTCAGTCTTCAAAGGTTTCCAAGGAGATAAATTATTTCAATTTATGGTAAGATGTAGCAGGCAGTGCTCACCCTCAGAAGCTAATTCTGCCCACATCTCTAACACTTGCTGTCTCAGTGCCTTGACTACTTCACCTGGGCAGTGAGGAGTGTGCCTGTAAGCTCCAAGTTCCCTTTTTCAGCTCTGAAATCCTATAACTGGAATTATGAAGAAATGACCACACAGTGTTCAATAGCCCATACCTCCTATTCTTCCAAGAACATGGTCATTGCTCTCGTGAATACTGACATCCTTTCTGTCTTCTTCCTTCCCACCCTCCCCTTTTCCCTGCCTCCTTTTCTCCTTTGTAATTATGATATCTTTTCTGTCTCCTTGTGCTGTGGGTTGAATGTGTCCCCCAAAGTTCATGCGCTGGGAACTTAATCCCCAATGCAACAGTGTTGAGAGGGAGGACCTGTAAGAGGTGATTAGCTCTCTAGGGCTCTGCCTTATTGAATGGATTAATGCTGTTATCACGGGAGTGGGTTCCTGATAAAAGGATGAATTGGGCCCCCTTTTCTCTCCCTCTCACCCATGTGATGCTTTCTGCAATTTTATGATGCAGCAAGATGGCCATCACCAGATGCTGCCCCTCAGTCTTGAACTTCCCAGCCTCCAGAACTGTGAGCCAAATGAATTTCTGTTCATTATAAATTACCCAGTCTGCGGTATTGTTATAACAGCACAAAATGCACTAAGACACCTTGGCTGGCAAAATCAGAGAAACAAGCTAGAATACCCTGACTGCCTCTCTAGTGAATCAGTTAACAATCATTCACATCTATTGAACATCTGTTATGGTTGTGATTGGCAGTGTCAGGTATAGCAACTACCTCCACCAGATAACAAGTGACTGCTCTGTGCTTGGCATTTTACAAATATCATTTAGGTCTGACAACAAACCTGTAAGGGCTTAACTTAGAAAGAGAAACCATCCTCCGAGCATTGTCAAGGCAGATTCCATCCGCTGTGGGTAGACTGTCTGTCAGTGCAGCCTCTGACGAAGGAGAGAAAGACAAAGGACCTACCTTGGACAGTAACAGTTGTCACTTTGGCCTCCTCAGTTTCTGGTGCCACAGGTGAGGGTGGGGATGCCTGGAGCACCATGGGGCCCCCAGTTTAGTCTATATCAGTGGTTCTCAAATGTTAGCAGAATCACCTGGGAATAGAGGTAATTTTTATGAAAATGTAGATTCCTAGGCCCCACCTCCAGAAATTCTGATTTAGCAGTCTGGGGTGGGACCTGAGAACTTACATTTCTAACAAATCCCTAGGAATATTGGTGCTGCTGGTCCTAAGACCACACTTTGAGCACCACTGGTCTAGGCCAGAGATCTTCAAATGCCTTAGATCAGCAGTCCCCAACATTTCTAGCACCAGAGACCAGTTTCATGGAAGACAATTTTTCCACAGACTGGGGAGTGGGGAGATGGTTTCAGGGTGATTCAAGCACATTACATTTATTCTGTACTTTATTTCTATTATTATAACATTGTAATGTATAATGAAATAATTATACAATTCACCATAGGTTGGGGACCCCTGCTTAATAATAAACTGGTAACAATAACTAAAGCACTTTCCTGAGTTCCATGAGTCATTCTAGTAAATTATCAAACCTGAGGGAGAGGTTATGAGAATTCCCAATTTATAGCCAACAGGGAAGTACAGGAGTCTGAAGACTTGCAACTGATGTCTGAAGTGGAGGGCAGTCTTATAATAAGCCCTTTCTCTGTGGGGTCTATGCTAACTCCAGATAGTTAGTGTCAGAGTTGAATTGAATTGTTGGACATTCAGTTGGTGTCAGAGAGTGAAAAGCGGTGTTGGAAAAGACACCGCCTACTCCACAGGTGATTGGATAGGCAAACCCAAGAAATGAAAAGGTGTCTCGAGCTCACACCATCCTAACAGTCATTCCACTGTCATCTTTCTGTTTCCCAAAATCAGCCTGCCACCCCGGCATAAGGATATACGTGTGCATGTATGTGTGTACCCGTGGAAATGGGGGGTCACCCACCTGCCTCTACCTCTGCTCTTCCACTCTCTTTTCCCATGTTTCCTTTTGGGGTTTTATCTCAGCCTACAAGTGACTGTTACACACAAATTGAATTCCTAACCTGAAAAGATTTCTACTGTTAAAGTGAGCACATTGATTGAAAAGAATGGGGTTCTGAAAGTTGGAATAGGGACACATGGGAAGCCCCTGATGGAGCTGGGACATTTTGCACCTACGTTCTCATTAGTCTTCTTTGCCAGTAGCAGTAGCCTCTCCACGTCCATGTAGGGGATTTACCCTGCATTGCCTGAAGAAACTGTGATGGTCTCCTCTGAGGCAGTTGCCATGGAAAACAATGTTGATTCTCTTCAGGATCCACCTCCACCATCCATCTTTGATTCTAGACCTATAACTAGACTCAAGTCCCAGAAGCCCCCTAAAGGTGAATTACAAAGCCATAGCCCATGAGGAAGTACACTACATTTCAAATGAATTGCTTGGGTTCTCTAATTTATACAGACAAAAATCTGGGAAATATGTGTGGGAATGGACATTAAGGGTGTGAGATAATGGTAGAAGGAACATAAAGTTGGGTCAGGTGGGCAGGCTGAATTTATTGATATGGCCCGCTACCCAGAGATTCTGCATTGAATGTTGTAGCTTAGAATGTTAGAAATGGCTCTAACGGTATGTTCAATTGGTTGTCTGAAGCATGGACCAAAAGGCGGCTCATGTGTTCAACATATGCTCGTACATTGAAATCCTAACCCCCAAACTGAGTTAGAAATGTCTGGCCTGTCTGAGTTTCATGTAGAGGAAGGTATTCAAAGGCTTAGGGAGATTGGAATGTTAGAGTGGATTGGAATGTTAGAGTGGATTGGTCTATCTACTCATCCACCCTGGGTGGGGAGGATCCAAAAGACACACCTTTCACCACAATCCTGAGAAATAAATTTCTGAGAGGAGCCCTGACATCCCTGAAGAATTCTGTAATCATTCTTTTCTGTAAACCAAACCTTACAGCAGGAACTGCAGTCACTGAATTGGGAAACCTAAATGTAATGAGAGTAATTATATCCCAGGGTAGAAGGACCAAGTGGTGGCACTCAACCACCAAAGGCAAGGTGACTGTGGTTACCACAGTGGACAGCAGAGTCAAAGCGGTAATAGGAATAGTCTGACTCTTACAGACATATGGCATTGGCTAGTTGTTCATGGTGTTCCTAGAAATGGAAAGGATAGGAGGCCTACTAATTCTTATTTGATCTTTATCAGCAGAAAAGTTCTAAGTAAGCAAAAAAAGTCTAATTTGAATCATAAAAACAGAGAATCACAGCCCCTCCTTCCGTTCCCAGACTTGAGCCAGTTTACAGACCCAGAACCCCTTGAATGAAGAGAAAATTAGGTCCCCTTTTGGAAAGAACTCAGTACCACCCCAGAATTTATACTGTCAATATTTCTCCCAGCCTTCCCCAAAGGGACTTATGGCATTTTACCAGGATAGCTGTACATTAGAGAAGAGGAAAAAATGAGATTTGGGGAAGAGTACTGGACACTGGCTCTGAACTGATACTAATTCCAGGAAATCCAAATGTTACCATGCCCCACCAATCAGAATAGAGGCCTGTGGAGATCAGGTGATCATTGAAGTTTGTTATTGTCTGAATGTTTGTGTCCTTCCAAAATTTATGTGTTGAAATCCTAACCCCAAAGTGATGGTATTAGGAGGTAGAGCCTTTGAGAGGTGAATAAGTCATGAGGGTTCTACCCTCATGGGATTAGTGCCCTTATTAGAGAAGACTGAGGGCATCTTAGTTGCCCCTTCTGCCACATGAGGACACAGTGAGAAGTTGGCTGTCTACAGCTTGAAAGAGGATCTTCCCCCAGAATGTTGGCACCCCGATCCCAGACTTCCCAGATTCTAGAACTATAAGAAATAATTTCTATTGTTTAAAAGCCACCCAGTCTAAGGTTTCTTACAGCAGTTCAAATGGACTAAGACAGAGTTTTAGCCCAAGTCTGTCTCACAGTAGGTCTAGTGGGGCTCCAATCCCATCCTGTGGTTACTTCCCGAGTTCTGGAATGTATAATTAGAATAGAGATACTCAGTAGCTGGCAGAATCCCCGCCCTCATTCACTAACCTGTGGAGTGAAGGCTATTACGGTGATAAAGGCCAAGTGGAAGCCACTAGAACTGCCTCTATCTGGGAAAATAGTAAACCAAAAGCAATACCACATTCCTGAAGGGATTAGTGCCACCATTAAGGATTTGAAATGTGCAGGGGTGGTGATTCCCATCACATCCCCAGTCAACTTGCTCCTTTGGCCTGTGCAGAAGACAGATGGATCCTAGAGAATAACAGTGGATTATCGTAAATTTAACCAGGTGCTGACTCCAATTGCAGCTGCTGTACCAGATGTGGTTTCATTGGTTGGGCAAATTAACACATCCTCTGGTATGTGGCTATTGATCCAGCAAATGCGGTTTTTTCGCTATATTCATTAAGGAAAACCACCAAAAGCAGTTTGCTTTCAGCTAGCAAGGCCAGAACCTTCACTGTCCTACCCCAGAATTTTGAATGGTTCCTTGTTTTTCTGTGCTCAAGACAGAATCAATAGCATCCGACTCTCTGTTCCTTACAGTTTCACAGCAGAATTCTCCTATGAAATACTTTGAGCCTGGTGCTTTTGTGTACTTAGGGTAGGGGAAAATGCAGTTCTCTGACAACATCTATGTCTCTATGATAATTGGTTTACTTAGAATTTCTATCTCTGGAATGTTTCGGCAAATCATATTTTCTCAGAATCTCATCCATTTCATTCAGGCTTTCAAATTTATGACATAACGTAAAGTAATCTCGTGCGTTTCTTTTAAGTTTTTCTGTCTCGATGGTTATTTCCCCCTTATCATTTTGTATTTTGCTTGTGCTCCCTTCTTTCATGATTAGGTTACCCACCATCCTCTTGCTGCCTTTTTCAAATTGTTTTCGACACCCAGGCGGGCTAAGGAGGCTGAGACCCAGCAGACCCAGGGCCCCAGGAAGCCGGGACCACGCCCCGCGGGGACGCGCCGGGAGGTAGGGGGTAGGGCGGCGCCCGGTGGTCGGTAGCGGTGACGCCCACCCGAATGCCTCTCTCGGATTGGCTCATTCCTCGGTTCCGACCTGGACGGTGGCCAGAGGAGGACAAGAGGCTTCCCTACCGACGGAGGGTGAGCGGGTGATAGCAGAGACGCAGCCGCAGATCCGGGCTTCGAGGACATGGCGGCGGCCTCTGCAGCTTCAGTGCCGCTGGCGGCGGCGGGGAGGACGGCGGCAGCATCCCCCGAGCCTGCCGAGGCCGCCCAGGCAACGAGTAACGGCGCGGGGAGCGGCTGGGGGGTCAGTGCTCGGGGGCGGGGCGGTGGCAGATGCGGAAAGACCCAGGGTCGAGGGGGACAAGGACCAGAGGACCCAAGCAGCTACTCTGGGGTTTCTGCTTCCAGTCCCGCTTCCCAGCCTTCTCTTCCCTCGCCCCACAGGACACAAGCTACAGGATGTTTTCCTATTTCCTATTTTTCTACCGTAAGGAAGAGTTTTCCCTTCTTCTTCATTTATTCATTTATTTACTTATTTATTATCTGTGGGTTCATAGATTCTGATTTTATTCTATGGGTTATAGTCTATCAATATTTATTTGTCGCTCAGTTGTCCAGGTTTGGGGCCACTGGGAGTCTCTGCAGGCTGGTTCCTGTATCCTTTTTACGTGTCCCCTTCATTCCCTATTTTCTAGCACAACAAGATGTCCCAAGCTCATTTTGTTCTTTCTCTGCTCCTGCCTTGGATCAACTGTTTCTCCAAAGATTCCTGGTTCTATTTTACAGAAGCATGTTCTTTAAAAGCTAACATCTGGGCTGTAGGTTGTGTGTGTTCATTGCTACTTATGATGCTATTGCTTTTAGGCTTTCTCAGTGACAGCTTTGGGAAATTTTATTTATATACACATACAATGTACTGATACACCCACACACATCTAGATCTGTTTCTATCACTATCTGCACATATATTTAAAACAACAACAACTTGAGTTCGTACTATTACCTCAGTGGCAATGCAGCATCTCAGGGTTCAATTAGAGCTGCCCTTTGCATAATTGTAACTACTTCTCTGAGAGAAAGAAACCTGGCTCTCATTATCCACAAATATTCACTTATTTGTTCAATACTATAATATATTAATACATAAAGTAGTTCAAAATTGCTAACCCGTACCACTGTGAAAAGCAAACCAACTAACCAGAGTTCAATATTGATTTACAGTTATTACTGTTTTTAGCTTCTATAACTAAAACTATATTACACAAGTTTTAAAGGCTGCCATAGAGGTTTCATGGCTATAGAGGCTACAAAATCTCTGTAATTAAAGTGTGGAACTAGTGTGTGAACATAAGAAAAAGACAAGTAGAATAGAATAGATAACCTAGAAAGTCCCAAGTGCACATAGAAAGTTAAAGATAAAGGTGGTTTCACACATTATTGGGGCAAAGTTGGGCTTTGTAATAAATGGAGCTGGGCCAATTTGGTTGGCCATTTGGAAAAAGATAAAATTAGATTCATACCTCATAGCATACACAAAAATAGAGTCCAAATGAATCAAGGATCTAAATGTGAAAAATGAAATCAGTGCTAAAAGAAAAAAGCTAACTATGACTCAAAATCGACACACAATAAAAGAAAAATTTGATAAATTTGACTACGTAAAACAAATGTTATGGCAAATACTTCATAAAGTCAAAAGACAACTGACAAACTAGAATGGAGGAAAATATTTGTGACATATATCACAGGTAAAGGGTTAGTATCTTTAATATTTAAATATGAAATTTAAGACTTATCCAGATCAGTTTTCTCCATTTACACTCAGCAGTGGTGAAGTGACTTTATCTTTTACATCAGAAATATATATTTTTAAAAAGCAAGTTATATTGCCTTTAAAGACAAGCATTATTCATTTAAAAATACCTATTATATCATGTGTCTTAGAACCCCAGAAGTAAACCCTGAGACAGGGATTCATATGCGTGTAAGTAGAAAGTTTTCAGGAAAGAATAGGAGGGGAGCAGAGAAATGGGATAGGAAAGGGAAAGAAGGAAAGCCAGCCGGTGAACAAATTACTCTATCAAGCTTCTTCCCTGGAGGCTCAGTGTCCCAGAACTCTGAAGTCAGTGTACGTAGTCAATCCTTGGGGTTGTCCTTACTAGAGAACCAGTAAGCTGGTGAATTTCCATCTCCACTCGTCAGTCATTGGTCAAGGGCTGCCCCCAAAGGGACAAAATGTTGAGTCAAGGGATTAAGGATCAAATCCATGAGATTTACTAGAAATTAAATGTAAGTATTGAGGTGTGCACATGATTTTTCTCCAGCTGGCAGGTTGGATTAATTATTACAGTATAGCTGTGAAGTGCTATATTGTCTTTTCCCCCTGCTGAAAGCAATTGTTTCCCACAATCTCTGTCTAGCTCAATTCTATAGTAAGACAGGGACGCTTGGTCTCAAACATTATTTCTCTAAGTATTGTTATGAAACTATTATATCTGCTTCATTGGTTTGTCAGCATAATTAGTCATTGTTTCTTTTTTAAGGTTGTGTTGATTTCTGACTCAATGCTAATCATTATGTTGGAAGTTATCAAGAAGTTCATGACA
>CAUYSK010124125.1:0-31249 GCA_963575035.1 Avahi laniger | reverse complement strand
ATTAATTGGACAGCTAAAAATATATGGAAAAAAAAATTAGCCGTGCATGGTGGCGCATGCCTGTAGTCCCAGCTACTCGGGAGGCTGAGGCAGGAGGATCGCTTGAGCCCAGGAGTTTGAGGTTGCTGTGAGCTAGGCTGATGGCACGGCACTCACTCTAGCCAGGGCAACAGAGTGAGACTCTGTCTCAAAAAAAAAAGAAACAAATGCACATAGAAAAACAGAAACATTTAGAGACAATGAATACATAGAATGACAGAGAATCGTAGACTGAAAAACAGAGACAGAGAGAAACTGAAGGGGAGAGATAAATAGAAGGAGAGAGATAGAGGGAAAAGCAACAGAATAAGACAGAGGGAGGGGCACACGAAGCAAAATACATAGGAATACAAACATGGAGAGAAAGAGAGAGAGAGAGAGAACACAGTCTCACACAAATTATACTGAGTGACCACACAGACTGACAATGACAGACACACAGAAGGAAATAGGCAGAGACAAAAAAAGAGACACAGACACAGAGAGACAGAAAGGCAGACACAGATAGTCAAAAAGAACTGAAGCTGACAGAAAGAAATAAGGTATAATTAAAAAGACAAAGATAAAGATGGAAAGGACACCAGCCCTGAAGCTGACTTGTCTTTTACTGGTTACTATGTAACCTTCCTAGGTACACTTCTTCCCCTCCCCAGCTTTGACTTTTGATCATTTAAATTTTCTGTTCCTGGAACCCAAAGAGCCCTTAATAGCATGATAGGGATAGGGCCTAATTCAATGCCAAAGTCCATTAACACCAAATTAATGTTAGTCATTGTGCTTCATGTGGCCACACTTACTTCATGAAATGTCCAGTGATTTGACAGAGCAGTCAACAGTAAATGAGTATTTTGACAAATTATTTGAACTAGGACTTCTTTCTTAGTTGAAGGATAGCCATTAAAATCACTGAATATTAAAAAACAAAACAAATCAAAAACAAAGAAAGAAAACTTTATCATAGCAAAGTAAGGAATCAACCAAATAGACATACTTTTCTCCTTTTAATTTAAACTCAACTTCCAACTTCTACTTGAGCACACACTGTTATAGCATCTTTTTCTTTCTCTGCCTCTACTTTTCCCAATAATCTTTTCCATTTCTCTGAACTCCTCCCCCACTGCATTTCTTTTCATCCATTCCCTCACTTAGATACAAAGTGACAATTAGCAATGGTGGTGAGGGTTCAGGACCTGAGAAAGTAAGGGACCCACATGACCGCGCGCGCGTGCGCACGCGCGCACACACACACACACACACACACACACACATGCACATAAACAATTATCTGATTTCTCTTGTACTTCAGAGACTGAGGGCCCTTATTGAAGTCCACTATTTCAGGGAAGCCTTTTCCGATCCTCAGACTTGTCTTACTTTCTGTCTCAGTTCATTCTGCTCTCACCTGTGCTACCATTATTGATGCACTTATTCAATGGTACAAAATCTTTCTCTATATTCCTGTTGCTGCTAATAAACTATGAGAATCCCAAGGGCTTTGAAGCTGTCTTATTCTTCTTCATATTCATATTTACCCCATATCATATAGCACAATGCTTGAAATGCTACAGAAATTTAATTAAAAAACTGAAAAATAAATAAAATGACTTCTCCAAGCAAATGAATGTGTACCTCCTTTAAATTCCAGAAAATAAATTATGTTAAGCTATTTTTAAGTGAAAAATCTACCTAAATTGTATTGCATGCCCCCCCTTTTTAGCAAAGAATCTATCAAACACAAGAGACAGTATGCCACACTGGTCATAGTGATTTAAGAGCATATATTATGGAGGCAGCTAGACAGATCTTCAGACCTTATTCTGCCACTTACTTTCCTCATGACCTTGAACACATTACTTAACCCTTCTAAGGTTCATTTTCCTCATCCGTAAAATGCCAGTAATAGGAGTACACATATAATAAAAGAGGTATTATGCATTTGAAATGAGCCAATAAATGGATAGGGTTTAGAAAAGTACTTGGTACATAGCAAATGTTCAATGAGTATTTGTTGCAGTCGTATTCACTTTTTTCTTAATGTGCTTCAATAAAGTGATGTATTTAGAAGCTACTGAGATATGGAAGGATATTTGTCCTTATATTACATGTTCCAAGACTATTGAGGTTTTAAAATTCCTATGTCTATCATTTTCCTATTTACTTCTTGCTCTCAATGGACATTTCTTGATAATAGTAATTTGTCTGCCTGTAGCATCCTCAATCCAATTATTAATATATCACATGTAACAGTCTATGGACTAGGAAAACATATTACTGAATTTCTTAGAATATTGTATAAAGGAATAGATAAGGGGCTATGAACAAAATCCTAATCATATAAAATTTGCACGTGAAGAAAAAAAGTATGTTAGTGCATGGGCATACTAATTTCCCAAATACATCTTATGCTTTCTTTCTGATTTGATTGTTAAAAGAATACTCTAAGTTTATGAGTAACCAAGTTCTGAAGCAGTTGAAGTGTTATCTCACTAGCATGCCATTTTTAGAAGGATATTATGACATAGTGGAAACAACAAAGACAACATAGATCTGGGACCAAATTGTCATTCTTTTTGCTCATGTGAACTTCAGCAATTGGTTTAGCATTTCTGAGCCTCACTTTCTTTACATTAAGAGTAAAATAACAGTCTTGAAATAAGACCTATAGGATTAGAGACTGTCTATGCAAATAAATAAATACAATCTCAATACATAATAGGGCTCAATACACAATAATTTTTAAACTATCTGTCCACCCGTAATTGTCTTTAGATTGTCCTCCAAATATGTAAATGTTTTAACTTTTCACAGCTTTATATTTTACCCACTGATATGACTTTATTTTGGTTTATAACAAATTTAAATACTTTACTCAATCAGTAATGCCTTGATAAATTATTCCAGACTGCTTTTATTTTTTAATCTCTATTTTTAAAATAAGGTTGAATTTTAAATTTTTAATCAAATATGTCTAAATTATTTACAGATAGTTTCAGTAAAAAAATTAAAACTTCCATCCCTTTGGTTCCTTGTCTTGATTTGAATAATTCGAATGGTTCTGGGTTGTCAGCTAATACTCATCCACTATGTATTCTGCTGATGATTTTCTTTGTACAGTCTCTATCTGTCTCCAAATATGTCTTGCATTTTTCAAATAAATATTAATAAATTATAGATTTTTTTTGTTAAACAGACTGAATCTTAATAATAAAAAGATATAAGATAAGAGTAAAGGAGAATTATATAAAATGAATATATTCCATGCCAATTAATATGACATTGATGGTTGATCTGATTTTTAGGGTAGCAGTAAGCATACAGTTTGTATAATGTACTTTCTCTATTGCTTGATCTAGACATATTTTAATACTCATGCACAAGTAGTGATATCTAATGTATATAGCAGGTTATAAATTTTAATTTAGATCACAACTTCCCATTCTTGGAAAAATAAACTACAATATTTATCATTATGTCACATTCAAAACACACTGGACTATCTTTTTTGATCCACTTCCAAATCCAGTCTAAATTGAAGCATAGTTTTTACTTTTAGTCTCGTAGCATAGGGGCTTTCTTAAAATTTAGGGGTGGGCCAGGGAAAGAACTGATATATTATGAAAATGACTATCTCTATCTGATTCATTACACTTCACTTTGTAATGTTTACATTTTAAACTTATTATTTGTCCTCTCAAATGAAATATATCTTTCAGATCTCTGGAACATATTTAATATTAAATATTAGTCCTCTAACATTTGAAAGTTGAGTTTTTCTAGCTTAGATTCATTACTGACCTTGCTGTGTCACCTAAAATTTATTAATAAAGATGACACTTTAATCCTAGTGAAACTGGTTGGTGTATTATAGGTGAGGAACAAAAATGCCAACAGACAGATCAGAGCTCCAGAAATACTTTTGATTTTTTTCCACCAGAATAGGTTATATTGACTTGGAAATGTATGTGAAAGTAAACTTCAAATGTTATTCTTGTAGCAGTGGGCATTCATAAGGGCAATGATACCTGACATTGTGGTTCCTTTTTAGGCATTTAATGACTTGTTGGATCATTAAACATCATTCGCTCTCTGCTTTTCATGGCTCCTTGAGCTAGTTATTAACTCCATAGGAAGGAATGTGAACAATGGAGTTATTGCCTAATTGTAGTTACAATCTTTTCTCCCCTGTTTAACATGTATCTATATAATTAACATCAGGAACTTTAATATTCCTGCTATTTCTGTGGAAACTGATACCTTCACTGAATTAGCTTAAGATCTATATGTTTTATAAGATAAAATTGTTACAGATATGAATTTGGTAAACTGAATTGCATTTTTTCCTTTTTTGGAGAATAAACAAAAAGTTGCAAATAAGCCATATAAAATTATAATTCACAATTAAAACATGGACAGTATTGAAAAATAAAGTACAAAGCTACACTTGAAATAAATTTTGTTTTCTGATCATAAATTAGCTTAGTTTATATTTACTTATTTTGAAAGTTTCTTTTTCAATGGTTAAATCAATAAATTAGAAGTATATATTCTATCATTTTAATGGTAAAATAGTTAATGTTTATTTTTTAAATAATAATATATACTATTTTAAAAGTACTTGTTTTTCACGATGTCATTTGTGCTAGAATAAAGAGGTTTTTTTTTTCTATTGATTATTTCTAGATTAGACTATGGACCAGAGATCACAAAATGCAGTTTATATGCCACATTCAGCTCATAGATATACATATATTTATAAAAATTCAATTAATTAAAAAACTTAAATAGACTTCTAAGAGAAAACTAAGAGAACATCTTTGTAAACTTGGCTTAGGCAAAGATTTCCCAGGTACAACACTAAAAGTTCAATTATTGAAAGAGAAAAATTATCGATTGAATTTCACCAAAATTAAGAATGTATGCTCTTCAAAACGCACTGTTAGAAGAATGAAAAGACAGACAACAGACTAACAGAACATGTTTTGCAAATAATAAATCTGATAAAGGACTTTTATGCAGAATTTATAAAGAACTTGCAAACTCAGTAATAGAAAAAATAACCTAATTTAAAAATGGGCAAAGAATTTGAAAAAACACTTCACCAAAGAAGATACACAGATGGAAAATAAGCACATAAAATTAGGTTTAACATCATTAACTGTTAGAGAAATATAACTTAACATATATTAAAATATAAATTAAAAGAACAATGAGATTTTACTACACACAGATGATAATATAATGGCTTTAAAAAGTACCTGACACCTGACAATATCAAGTGCAAAGATGTAGAGCAACTAGAACTATCATCATTCATCCGATACATCTAAAATGCTTTCCAAGTAAATATTTCTCATATAGTTAAACATAAACTTACCACACAATGCAGAAACCTCACTCTGGGTGTTCATTCAAATGAAATGAAAACATAAATTTACACAAAAGCTTGCATATGAATTTGTATTAGTAATAACCATTCCCAAGTAGCAATCTGATTTGCAGTTGTACCCTTTCAGATGCAGGGAAGGGGCTGTGCAAACATTCATAAGGAAATAAAGCTCAAGTGATGGTGATGGTGCTGATGACAACTACAATTATTTAGCATATACTATATGTAAAATATGTCACACAAATCATTTTTCCAATAACTCTGCAAAGTACATAAATACTATTACCTTAAATTCACAGAAAAGAAAACCAAAATTGAGAGAAGTTAATTTAGTTGAGATTCCACAGCTAAGAGCATCATAGTTATTGCTGCCCCTGATGACAGTTGTACAGACACAGGGGCAGGAAACCATTGTTGCCTCACTTCCCAGTGGGGCGAGCCTCTTCTCCTCCAGCTAAAGCAACTTGCATAGGATTTAATGAGCTTGTGCTTTTTCCCTCCTTTGTTTTTCTCTTTTCCCCATTTTTGTAGTAAGACTAGGACATTCAAAAACAACTGCATATATAAGGGAAATTAGAAATCACCAAGCATGCTCAAAGAAAGGCTTAGGCTCAGAAAAGACTTGATAAGACCTCAAGTTATGCCTAAGGCTGATCTTTGGCATAGTGACAAACAACAGCAATCAAAATCAAAGCATAACAAAAAACATAAAGCAAGAGAGGAAAAGGGAAATTCTGATGCCCAGAGACACTACATTATTAGATTCAAATGTCCAGGTTTCAACAACAACGAAAACAAAATCCCAAAACATACAAAGAACAGGAAAATATGTCCAATTCAAAGGAAAAAAAATAAACCAACAGAAATTATCCCTGATAAAGAGACTGGCAGACCTACTAGACAAAGAGTTTAAAACAACTGTCTTAAAGATGCTCAAGGAACTTTTCCACATCTTCAAAGGAAGATATGGGGAAGTTCAAGGAAATAAATGTCAACAAAATGTAAATATCAATAAAAAGATAGAAAATCTAAAAAGAAACCAACAAGAAATTTTAGAGTTGAAAGTATAATTTTAATAGAAATGAAAAATCCACTATCAGGAATTAAAGGAAAATTTGAAAAGGCATAAGAAAGAATCAGTAATCTTAAAGATAGGGCAATTGAAATGATAAAGTCTGAGAAACAGGAAGAAAAAGGATTAAAGAAAATTGCCTAAGGGATCTGTGATACAACATCAAGCAGAACAACATAGGCACTGTGAGTCTCAGCAAAAGAGAAAGGGGCAGAGAGACCATTTTAAGAAATAGTGGCCACAAATTTCCCAAATTTAATTGAAGAAATGAATATAAATATCCAAAAAGGTCAATTAACTCCAGATAGGATGAACTGAAAGAAACTCACACTAAAATATATTAGAATAGCACTTTCAAAACTAAAGACAAAGAGAGAATCTTGAAAGAAGCTAGAGAGACGTGACTGATAAAATGCAAGGGATACTCAATAATATTATCAGCAGATTTCTCATCAAGCACTTTGAAGGCCAGATGGCAGTGGGCTGCTATATTCAATGTGCTAAAACAAAAACAAAACCATATCAACCAAGAGTCTTATATCCAGAAAAATTTTGCTTCAAAAGTGGGTAAGAAATTAAGATACACCCAAATAAATAAAAGATGAGGGAGTTCAATAACACTAGATCTGCCTTGAAAGAAATTATAAATGGAGTACTGAACTGAAATGAAAGGACACTAGACAATAACTCAAAGCTGTACAATTAAATAATGTTCTCATTAAAGGTTACTACATGGCTAATTATAAAGATTAGAGTTTTTGTAATAACAAGTAATACCTCCACTTTTTGTTTTCTACATTATTTATGAGGTTAATACATTTTCAAGAACAATTATTAGTCTAAAATCTAGTATTATTATAATGTTGGTTGTGTTGTTTTATATATAATTTAAAAGACTAATGCATAAAAATAATTATTATTTTAAGATATTGGACACACATGTAGAAATACATAATTTTTTGACATCAATAACTGAAAGAGGTGGGGACACAGCTGTAAATAAGCAAAATTTTTGAATGTTATTGAAGCTAAACTGGTATAAATTCAAATTAAAGTCTTGTAACTTTGGGATATTAATGTAATCCTCTTGATAAATGCAAAGAAAATAGTTATATAATATATACAACAGAAAATAAGGGAATTAAAATGTTTTACTACAAAAACTCAACTAAGTATAAAGGGATAGTAATGCAACAAAATGAGGGACAAAAATCTATAAAGCATATGGAAAACAAATAGCAAAATGACAGCAGTAGGTCCTTCTTTATCGGTAATTAATTTAAACGAAAATGGATTAAAGGCAGAATGAATTTTTTGAAGCATGATCTATTTACATGATCTCTGTAAGAGACTCACTTTAGATCCAAAGACACAAATAAGTTGAAAGTGAAAGTATGAAAAATATATTCTATGCAAAGAGTAACCATAAAAGAACAGGGATGGCTATATTAATTTCATACAAAATAGAATTTAAACCAAAGAAATTTATAAGAGATAAAGAGGAATATTACATATTAATAACAGTTTTAATACAAAAAGAGGATATAAAAATTATAAATACTTGCATGCCTAACAATAGACCATCAAAATATATGAAGGAAAAATTGACAGAATTGAATAAAGAAATAGACAATTATAGTTGGAGAGATCAATAACCTACACTCGATAATGGGTAGAAGAGACAGACAGAAGATAAGTAAGGAAATAGAGGGCTTGATCAACACAATAAAAATCTAACAGACATATACAGGACACTAAACAATAACAACAGATCATTCTTCTCAAGTATACAAGGTCCGTTCCCCATAATAGACCATATGTTAGATCGCAAATTAAATCTTTAAATTTAAAAAGGTACATATGAAGCAAAGCAGATTTTTTAACCACAACACAATGAAGTTAGAAATCAATAACAGAAGGAAAAGTGGAAATTTCTCAAATATGTAGAAATTAAATGACAAACTCTTAAATAACCAATAGATCAAAGAAGAAATCACAAGGGAAAATAGAAAATACTTAGAGATGAATCAAAATGAAAATACAACATATTGACACATAGGAAACAGCAAAACACAGTGCTAAGGAGGAAATTAATAACTATAAATACAGTTTCAAAAACAGGAAAGATATCAAATCAGCAACTCAACTTTATGATTTAAGGAACTAGACAAAGAAAAATAAAAAAAGCAAAGCTAGAATAAAGAAGGAAATAATACAGATTATAACAGAGATAAAGAAAATGGAGAATAGAAAAACAATAAAAAAAATTAATGAAACCAAAAGTTGGTCATTTGAAAACATCAACAAACTTTTCCTTAGATTGACTACAGAAAAAGAGAGAAGACTCAAATCACTAAAATCAAAAATGAAAGTGGATTGTTTCCTTGTGTCGAGGAAGAAAAAAAATGAAAATGGGGACATTATTACTGATTCTACAGAAATAGAAAGGATCAAAGGAAAGTACTATGAACAGTTGTACACTAACAAATTAAATAACCTAGATTAAATGAACAAATTCCTAGAAACAAAAAACCAACCAAATCTAAATTACAAAGAAATAGAAAATCTGAATAGAACTATATATAGGAAAAAGACTGAATCAGTAAAAAAAATAATCTCCCAAAAAGGAAGAGCACTGAACCTTATATACTAACTTATGCATTCTTTCAAACATTTAAAGAACTAACACACCAATCTTTTTCAAACTTTTCCAAAAATTTGAAGAGTAGAGAGTGCTTCCTAACTCCTTCTGTGAGGCTAGATTACCCTGACATCAGTGCCAGACAAAGGCACTAGAAGAAAATAAGGCTACAGATCAATATCCTTTATAACCATCAGTGTAAAAATCATCAATAAAATACTAGGGAACTAAATTCAACAGCATATTAAAAAATTTACACAATATGAACAAATGAGATTTACTCTTAGAATGAAAGAATGGTTCAACATATAAAAATTGATCAATGTAATGCACCACATAAACAGAATGAAGGAAAAACTACAAGATTATCTCAACTGATACAAAAAGCATTTAACAAAATTCAATACCCTTTAATTTTATAAACATTCAACACACTCAACAACTTTATTCAGAAGGAAACTATTGCAACATAATAAAAACCATGTAAGAAAACGCACAACGATCATCATACTCCTCCATGAAATACTGCAAGTTTTTCCTGTAAGATCAGGAGCAAGGCAAGGATGTCTGCTTTCACCATCTTTATTTATCAGAGTGCTGGAAGTCCTAGTCAGAGAAATTAGGCTAGAAAAAGACATAAAAGGCATCCACGTTGGCTCCTTACTCTCTTTTACTTTCCTAAGCAAATTCCAAACATCTAGGTATCATCAAAATCAGATCTCTATTTCTTCAACTCAGCAAACTGCTGTGCTCTACATGGATTCCTCATCTCTGGGCTACAGTCAAGAAAGTGACAAGTAAAAACTGAGGTGATCATATGGCTCTTATATTTCACTTATTTCAGGGATCACATACCTAAACAATCCATCATTTAATATCTGAATTAGTTGTTTCATATTTTTTTTAGTTTTATATTTTTTATATCAGGAGGGCAAGTTAGGTATAGGTTATTCTCACAGTGCCATAGCCAAAAGCCACATTGCTATTTTGCAAACTAAATGTAAACTTAAAGTTTATTTTTATAAAGTTTCAGCTTATTGGTTTTGGCTAATTGGTCTAGGTTATCAAGATCTTTTTGAAACTTCTTATGTTAACTAATTTATTAGCCATTTCCCAAATGTTGTACACTATTCCAATTTAATTTCTCTTCCATGTCTTCATAACATACTGTTTTCAAATAAAAATATAATACTTGGTATTATCAAATTGAATGGTATTTTCTGTAACATCTGTCCCTCAATTTTCCTTCAGCTTTGTAATTGCAAATTTCAAGAATATTTGTAGAGTGTTAAGGAAATAATCAAACAACAAAAGTTGTCATGTGTGCAGCCATAAAATATTGAGGAAACGCACTAAAGACAAATTGAGTGACTATAAATCCATCGTGTTTCATTTAACTAAATTATTTTGTGATTTTTCCTTTAGTAATTTAAACAACTTTTACCATGTCACGTTTGTTTATTATATGGTACATACCAGGCTCTGTTCTAGAAGTTTTTATACACATTGTTATATTTGATTTTTAAAACAACAGAGGACATTTGTTATTCCCATCCCATTTTAAACACAAAGAAACTGAAGGTTTTAGAGGCTAAATAACTTCCCAGGATTACATAGCTAATAAATGAGGTAGCTATCATCCAAACTCAGGTTTTTGGTGTCCAGTAAATGTTCATCGATGCAACATTGGGTACATATTCATTAAAATACCTATAGTATTATTTTGAAAGTTTCATAGCGTTCTTGATGTCATCTTACTGTGTTTAACATCAGATAATTTTCTGGGGAATCATACATCCAATATTAGCTAAGCTATTATTAACTTTTCAGAAATGAATTTCATGTATAAAGTGAGAAATATCTTAATAGATAATATTGGCAACAATATAAGCAATAGAAAAGTTTACTCATATGTAGAATTATCAGTGGTTATGTTTTAAATCCATATATTTCCCTTAAATTGATAACAATAATGTAACTCATGGTGGAGCTGAGTA
The DNA here is from genome assembly GCA_963575035.1 of Avahi laniger. Lineage (NCBI taxonomy): Eukaryota > Metazoa > Chordata > Mammalia > Primates > Indriidae > Avahi > Avahi laniger. Next base: position 20,114 of record CAUYSK010124125.1, on the reverse strand, counting down.
TTCTCCTGATACAGAAAAGCATTAAAAAAGACACAATGGTAAAATGAATTCAGAAATCATAGACCTTATTTCAGACAATAATGGGCTTCAGAAATAAGGACAATATTAGGACAAAGTGGGTATCAAGACATATATTATTCCTAGCCACCGATCTTCATTTTGCTTTTATTTTCCTTCCTTTCCCTTTCATGTATTTCCTTGGATCCTTCACAATATCTTCCTCTTCAAAGGGATAGCTGCTATGCACCAAAGGACATGCACAAGAATAATCATAGCATTCTTCATAATCACTAAAGGCTGAGATCAAATCAAACGTCCATAAAGAGATGATTGGATGAATAAATTGACGTTTATTCATACAAGGAAATATTATATAACAATGAAAATGAATGTGACAACATGTAACATATAAATGTATACAACAACATGGATTAATCTTTCAAATATAATATTGAATAGAAAAATACACCACAAAAGTTCACACTGTATGATTTTATTCATATGCAGTTCAGAGAAAGGCAACACTAATCTACAGTGTTAAAACTTAGACAATAGTTACTTTCGGGGAATAGGGTGGACATAATGCCTGGGAGGTACACAAGAGTGACTCTGGTGTGCTTGAAATGCTCTACTTCCTAATCTGAAGAGTAGTCACATGGGTGTACTAACTTAGTAATAATTAGTTGAGTTATGATATGTACACTTCTTTCTACAATTCAATAAAATTAAAAACATATAAAGACATGGAAAAGTATTATGAGCAGGTTTACTGGAAGTGAATCATTTTCTGGTTTTCAGAATTAAATACGGGAGAAATGTACAACTGACTAGCCATAAGTAGTGATAGAGTTCTTTTGGATTTTAAGCTAGTGAACAAAAAGGAGGGGTGGAGGTATTTTAATGAATATGTGGAGGAGAGAAAAAGAGAAGGGGAGAGAGAGAGGGAGGGAGAGAGAGAGAAAAGTTTCTTGAGGTATAGACTTGGAAATTGTCCTCTTTGTTGCCATTAGGATTTCTGAAACAGTGAAGAATCTTTAGAGTAGTCTAAATAGCAATAACACTCATGATGGAAAATGTCTTGTAAATTATTTGGACTACCACCAGCATTTCTTAAAATCACTCACTTTAAAAATAGGAATCCTGTTTAATAGCGAGTACATGTGGTGTCATTAGCACAGATGTGCGTAGAGAGAAGTAAAACTCAATGGAAATCAAACGGGTTAGGGGGTAGGAGGGCATGGGCAAAAACCTACCTAACAAGTACAATGAACGCTATCTAGGTGATGGGCACACTTTTTATCCTTGATTCAAGCATCACAAAAGCAATCCATGTAACAAAAAACATTTTTACCCCAGTAATACTTTGAGATAAAATAAAAATAAAAATATATATTTTAAAGAGTTAACAAAAATAGCAATCCTGGATCTTATTGGTTCAATTTGTATATGCAGGTAATCAGTTTCAGTGCTGCATATCTTCTCTTTTAGAGCAGCGGTCCCCAACCTTTTTGGCACCAGGGACCAGTTTCATGGAAGACAAATTTTCCACGGTGGAGGGGGGAGCTCAGGCGGTGATGCCAGCGATAGGGTGCATCTGTAAATACAGATGAAGCTTCGAAGCTTCACTTGTCGCTCACCTCTTGCTGTGCGCCCATTCCTAAGTTTCATGGAAGACAATTTTTCTATGGACCAGACTGGGGTGGTGGGCGGCGGGGAGAAGAGCTCAGGCCATACCAGTCCATGGGCCGGGTTTGGGGATGGCAGTTTTAAGGCATTCATCCATAGCTATAAGATAGGAAACATACACTACCCATTTTTCAATGGATATACGCAGGGTTTACTGTAAGATTTTTTTCCAGTAAGAGTAAAAAATCAACCCAATATTTTGGACTTTATTTTGATTTGTAAATTCTTTTACTCTGTTCTTCCCAGTTTCAGTATCTTTCACACGGACAACAAAGAGTTTCAGGAAATGTTCCTTTATCATTCTTTGTTTTGTGTTTTGAGAAATAGTATTCTTTTTATTATATGTAACTTGCTTTTACTTAAAGTGTGGCTACTGTTATATACTTACTTCTCATGAGATTGCATCTCTAATATCACAGTTACTATTTTATCATGTGAGAGTTTTAATTTCAATATGGTGATGCTCTTATGAAAATAATTTGGGTTAATTCTTCTGTGTTAGATGTTATGGTTATTAAACTATAACCTTTAACATTGGCAGAAAAATCTTATAATTATGTATGTATTATAAATGGGAGAGGAAGTGGTAGATTATCTTTAAAAATCAATTTGGAGTTATTATTGATAACTATTATTATAGTGTGTACTATTATTGCAAAGTCCAAGCTAATCTGAATTTGTGAAAAAACTGAATTAGAATTTCCTAAAGTATGCTCCACAATAGTCTGTTAATCAGTGAAAAAATGTTTTCCAGAACAAAATTGTTAAATGTTGGTCAAAGTTAATAACTAAAATATGACAATACGAACTCAAGGTTGGAAAGGCTGTTACAACAATGTTTCTCAAAATCTCCTGAGATACATGTTAAAAATGCAGACTCCAGGGCTCCACCTCCAGAGACGCTGAATAAGGCATATGTATTTTAACAAGCTTCACTGAGAATTCTGATGCACACTAAAGCTTGAAAACTACAGTGGTAGAGAACCACTGTCAATGTGTCTTTCTGACTTTCTGGATGAGGAACTGAGACCCTTACACAGCTCATTAAAAGAGTCAAAATGTCTACCAAACTTTTCCTGGCTTTTAATCTTTTCTCAATGCCGTGATGCTGCCTGTAGCAATTTACCACTCACAAATAATTTTATAAATAATATTGTATTTTATTCCCTCTCTAACCCTGAAAAGTAGGCAGGTCAGATTATTTTTTATCCCCACTTTATTGATTATATATATATATATATATACACATATATATATTGTATACACATACATTAATGCAATCATTATCTTAAATAAGCTTGATTCTGCAGGATGTTTTTTTCAAATTTTTATTTCCTTGCTCCCTTGTGGAGAATGTTGTGGTGTACTGTGCACATCTTCCTATTGGATGGAGGTACTCATTCCTTTAACTGTCAGGAATGTAGGTTGTTAATGGCTTACAACTAAGTATCAATGGAAGAATTGCTTTGACCAAGGCCAAAACCCCTTCTCAGGGGAAACTCCTTATAATGACACCAGTCATTGGATTTATGGCCTACCCAAATCAGGTAAGACCGCTTCTTAACTTGACTCCATCCTGCAAAGACCTTATTTGCAAGTAGGATCACATTCACAGATACTGAGGGTTAGAACTTCAGCATATCTTTTGAAGGGAAATGATTTAACCCACATCACATGATGACCAGTGAGGTTTGTTGTTGTTTCATTATTTTTGAATAATCATTATGACCTCATTGTATATGTGATTTGATGTGATTCAGTGCATTACAGTTAATATCAATACTGCTCAAATTAGCCCATTTTTGGTCAGTGGGAACCCTTTTAGATTGGCTCCTCTATCCTGTTATAATGACCCCAGTAGTTTTTGATAGCTTCCCTACTGTCTGGTATGACAAGTTTTCTCAGATTCCTCTTACAAATTTTCTGTCTTAGACCTGCAATCAATCATTTCTCTAAAATGATTGAGACCATCGTCTAGACTACATTGTTGATGTTTTAGACTCCTTCACTGGACAAACTAGGAAATACATATATATGTCTTTGAACATGAAAAAATAATCTTTTTATTTCCAATTATATTTAAAATTATAAGGATTTTATTTATTTATTTATTATTTATTTTTATTTCAACATATTATGGGGATACAAATGTTTAGGTTACGTATATTGCCTTTGCCCCACCCAGGTTGGAGCTTTAAGCATGTCCACCCCCAGACGGTGCACACCGCACCCATTATGTGTGAATATACCCATCCCCTCCTACCCTCACTCCAATCTGCCGGACACCCGCTGAATGTTATTCCTATATGTGCTCTTAGGTGTTGGTCAGTTGATACAAATTTGATGGTGAGTACATGTGGTGCTTGTTTTTCCATTCTTGGGATACATCGCTTAGTAGAATGGATTCCAGCTCTATCTAGGATAATACAAGAGGTGCTAGATCACCACTGTTTTTAGTGGCTCAGTAGAACTCCATGGTATACATATACAATATTTTACAACAAGTTTTCTGATTTTAAATTGTATATCTTTTTTCTTACTCTGAAAACCTTGGTTCCTAAAGACTCTTGTTTGTTTTATATAATATGTAAGAATGTTAATTTTAAAATAACCTGTGCTGATATTGCTATTTATATGAGAACACTGAATTTGGATTTTGGATTTCTTTTTTTTTTGTTAGTAACATATTTATTAAAATATAATTTATATACCATGAAATTCACCTCTGTAAAGTGTAGAATTCAGGTCTTATGTTTAAGTCTTTAATCCATTTTGAGTAGATTTTTGGATATGGTATGAAATAAAGGTCTAATTTCATTCTTCTGCAGGTGGATATCTAGTTCTTTCATCACCATTTATTGAAGATACTATTCTTTTTCCAATATGTGTTCTCAGCACCATTGTCAAAGATCAGTCGATTGTAGATGCATGGATTTATTTTTGGACTCTCTTACGCTGTTTCATTAGTCTGTATGTCTGTTTTCAAGTTAGTACCATACTGTTTTGATTACTATAGCTTTGTAATGTATTTTGAAGTCAGGAATTGTGATGCCTCCTGCTTTGTTCTTCTTGCTCAAGATTGCTTTGGCAATTTGAGTTCTTTTTGTTTTGTTTTGTTTTGTTTTGTGTTTTTTGGCTCCATACGAATTTTAGAATTGTTTTTTCTACTTCTGAAAAGAATGCCATTGAGATTTTGATAGGGATTGCATTGAATTTGTAGATCACTGTGGATATTATGGACATTTTAACAATATTAGTATTTCCAGTTTATGAACATGGAATGTTTTTCCATTTATCTATGTCTTCTTTAATTTCATTCATCAATGTTTTATAACTTTCAATGACTACTTTTAAATTAAAGTTATTTGTGTTTTTATTATTGAATTTTGAGAGTTCTTTATATATTCTAGACACAATTTCTTTATGAAATATATGATTTACAAAAATGTTCTCCATTACATGGGTTTTCTTTTTACTTTCTCGGTGATATCCTTTTAATTTCTTTACAGTTATTTCCAGCCTTAATTTTCAGTATATCTCAGTAAGTATATAGTCAAAATATTGTGTTTAAAAGTCATTTGAAATATTTCCTATGCCTCCAACTTGGTATACACACACACACATATCACACATATGTGTTAATTTGCTTTTATGCCATTTTGGTTTAATTTTGTCATGTTGATTATGTAACACATTTACATGGGCCAAAATTCAAAAAACGCACGCATTCAGAGAAGTCTAATTTCCCATCCCCTCTCTCTATATATGTATATGTGTGTGTATGTGTGTGTGTGTGTGTATGTATTCAAATTATTCCCCTTTCTTTCATAAATGATAGCATAATAAAAACATTACCCCGTATTTGATCTTTTTCATTTTTCAATATATCCTAGGGTTCATTCCATAGCATGACATGCAGAACTCCCTCATTTCTTTTTACACCTACATTGTATTCCAAAGAGGGGAAACTATAAATATTTCCTGGCAATCTTCCACTAAGGACCACCTTTGAGATCCCTCTGACATAGTCAATGCCTCTCCTCATGATGACCTATGACTCTCTTTCAGTCTCTCTTATGGGAGCTCTTTATTCCTGCACATTGTCCTTTTGTTTGGAGAAGGTGCCATGTTGCAGAAAGTGCAGCTTGCTCAAGATGTGTCTTTTAGTTTCATCATCTCTGCCTGACCTGCGCTTAGCCTCTTGACATGTTGGCCTTTTGTAGATGTGATTCCAACAGTAGGCATTGTGCACCTCAAACACCACAGGATGTAGGAGCATCTCTCTGAGCCATTCCCTCGAAGTCCCCCTCTCAATTTGCTTAAATTGAGGGTAAACACTGTCTTCCCCTATTACATAAATCATTGACAACACACCGCAATCATTTTCTCCTCTGAGCTTTGTTACATCAACCTTAATCTCTTATGTAGGCTGGAGGTGGAAAATTGTTAATACCAACAGACATGATTTCCCAGCCTTTTACCATGTCCTGCAATCACATTCTCGCACCTTGCTGTGGGAGGTGGAGATATTCCCCCCCTTTTATTAATCTAAGCTTTTGGGGTCTCTTACAGAACTCTGAGACTGTAGGAGGAAGATTCTCATTTATTATTTTCATCTGGTTGCTAAGCATAAGAAAATGTATTAAGTGGTTTATATGATTAAAAGATAAACCCTCAAAGGCAGCATAGTACATTATGGTTAAAGGCACTAATTCTAGCCTAAGCTTTAAACCCACGTTCCTCTACTTATTAGGTATGCAAAATTGGGAAATTTTTTTAACAGCTCTCTGTCTAGAAAGGTAATACTTATCTCATAAGGTTATTATGAAGACTAAGTGAATTAATATTTATAATACAAAGCACTTAAAACAGCATATGACATATAATAAAAGGAATACATTTAAAATATCAATTAAATAAATTAACAAAGAAATACGATATTTTGGTCTTTGAACATTTTGGCTGCTCCAAACACCTGAAAATTAATTACTCATTTGTGTTTCGGCCAAAAAACTTAAATTTTTGACTCTTTAACTAATTCTGATCTCCAATAATTTTACAAAACATAGCCATTGTTCTGGCTAGGTCCCTAACCAATGTTTGCCATCTCTTCAATTGATGGTCTGACATGTTATGCCATTTTTTCATGTTTCTTAATGATGTCTGCTCTCTTTTCCTTAAATCAAGACAATATTCAGCACCATACTCCTAAATGAGTGAAATAGTTTCAAAATAAAATTCTTGAGAGTATGTCAATTTTGATTGGAGATTATTTGTTGAGATATGCAGAAAAAGAAAAGCCCAAGAGACATAAAATAGAAAATAATGAGATAACCTATCGTATATCATACTTTCTTTATTTTTTTGAAATAAAGCAAAACTATAAAACCTTTATTAAAATAATAAAAGAATGCCTATATGACCATTGGAGTAGGGAAGAATTTCTTACATAAGGCAAGAAGTCCAAACTATAAAAGAAAAGATGAATAAATTTAAGAATATTAAAATCATGATCTTTCATTCTTCAAAAGACTCTTGCAGAAGAAACTGAGCAGGCAAGTCATGAAAAGGTGAAGATTAATTCAATATATAAAGAAATACTGAAAACAAAAGAGAAAACCTTCTAATAGAAAATGCTCCAAAGACTTGAACAGACAAATCTCCAAAGAGGAAACTTGAAGGGCTAATAATAAAAAGATACTCTACTTGATTAGTGATCAAAGAATACAAAATAAAGCACAATAAATTATCATTCCAAATTACCAGGCTAAACAAAAATTGTGTCTAAATATCAAAATTTGAAAGGATGTGGAACAACTGGCTCTCTCAAAGGCTATTGTTTGTAATTGTTAAAATTACTTCATAAAATAATTAGGATTTTATCTGGCAAGGTGCATATCTATGATCCTTAAACTCCACTCAATCCAAGAACATGGACAAGAATATTCTTATCACTGTTTACAACAATAACCAGAAACACACAAAATACCCATCAACAGTAGAATGGATCAATAATTTGTGGTACATTCATATAATGGAATACTACACAAGTGAAAAACGACCAGACTACAGTTACATGCAGTAACAAAAATAAACCTCAACAATATAACGTTAAGTAAAAATTAAAAGCACATGGAAGAAAAGCAAAAATTCAATTTGATTCCTTTCATGAAAAGTTAAAAACCTGGAAAACTAAATACTTTATGTAAGGAGGAAGGGAAAGGTATAGAATTAGGGAGGAGAGCAAAAAGGCTTTTTTTCCGTTATTCATGTTTTTATGTTTTCTTTTCTGTACTTCAGAATATTATGGGGGTACAAATGTTTAGGTTGCATATATTGCCTTGACACCACCTGAATCAAAGCTACAAGTGTGCCGTGTCCATCCCCAAGACAGTGTGCACTGCACTCATTAGGTGTGAATATAACCATACACTCCTCCTTCCTCCCACCTGCTGGACACACGATGAATGTTACTTCCATATGTGCACATAAGTGTTGATCGGTTAGTACCAATTTGATGGTTAGTACATGTGGTGCTTATTTTTTCATTCTTGGGATACTTTACTTAGTAGCATGGGATCCAGCACCATCCAGGATAATACAAGAGGTGTTAGTTCACCAATTTTTTTTTTTGTGGCTGAGTAGTACTCCATGGTGTACATATACCGCATTTTATTAATCCATTGATGTATTGATGGCCACTTGGGTTGTTTCCACATCTTTGCAATTGTGAATTGTGCTGCTATAAACATTCAAGTGCAGATGTCTTTTTTATAGAATGTCTTTCTTCCCTTTGGGTAGATGCCCAGTAATGGGAGTACTGGATCAAATGGTAGTTCTACTTGTAGCTCTTCGAGGTATCTCCACATTGCTTTCCATAGAGGTTATGCTAGTTTGCAGTCCCACCAACAGTCTATGAGTGTTCTTATTTCTCTGCATCCATGCCAACATTTATTGTTTGGGGACTTTTTGATAAAAGCCATTCTCACTGGAGTTAGCTGGTATCTCACTGTGGTTTTGATTTACGTTTCCCTGATGATTAGAGATGTTGGGCATTTTCTCATATGTTTGTTGGCCATTAGTCTATCTTCTTTTGAAAAGTTTCTGTTCATGTGCTTTACCCACTTTTTAATAGGTTTGTTTAATTTTTTCTTGTTAATATTCCTAAGTTTTATATAGATTCTAGTTATCAGCCCTTTATTGGATGTGTAGCATGTCAATGGGTTCTCATGTCTTGTTCCATTGATCTATGTCTCTGTTTTTGTACCAGTATCATGCTGTTTTGGTTATTATACCCTTGTAATATAGCTTGAAGTCTGGTAAATTGATGCCTCCCAATTTTTTCTTTTTGCTTAAGGTTGCTTTTGCTATGTGGGGTCTTCTCTGGTTCCATACAAAGCACAGAACTAATTTTTCAGATATGTGAAAAATAATGTTGATACTTTAATAGGGATTGCATTGAATCTGTAGATCACTTTGAGTAGTAATCACTTGGGTAATCACTTTTTAACAATGTTTATTCTGTTGATTATGAGCATGTAATGATTCTCTGTTTGCGTCCTCTGCTATTACCTTCATCAGTTTTTCATACTTCTCCTTGTGGAGGTCCTTCATCTCCTTAGTTAAATATATTCCTAGGTATTTTATTTTCTTTGTTGTTATTGTGAAAGTTATTGAGTCTTTGATTTGGTTCTCGGTTTGACTGTCATTGGTATATATAAATTCTATTGTTTCCTGTACATTGATTTTGTAACCTGAGATATTGCTGAACTTATTTATCAATTCCAGTAGTCTCTTGGCAGAATCTTTGGGGTTTTCTACGTATAAGATCATATCACCTGCAAAGAACAATAGTTTGACCTCTTCTGTCCCCATTAGGATGCCCTGGATTTCCTTCTACTGTGTGATTGCTCTGTCTTGGACTTCCCGCACTGTGCTGAATAGAAGTGGTGATAAAGGGCAACCTTGTCTGGTCCCAGTTCTAAGCAGAAATGCTTTCAGTTTTCGACTGTTCACTGTGATGCTGGCTGTGGGTTTGTCATATATGGTTTTTATAATTTGGAGGTCATTTCCATCTATACCTATTTCGTTAAGCATTCCTCTCATAAAATGGTGCTGAATTTTGTGGAATGCTTTTTCTGTGTCTATTGAGACGATCAAATGGTATTTGTTTTTACTTCTATTTATGTGGTGAATACCATTTATAGATTTGTGTATGTTGAACCAATCCTGCATCCCTGGGATGAAGTCCACTTGGTTGTGATGGATTATTTTTTGATGATCAGCTGAATTTGATTTGCTGGAATTTTATTGAGAACTTTTCATCTATATACATAAGGGATATTTGTCTTTAGTTTTCTTTTTTTATTGGGTCCTTTCCTGGCTTTGCTATCAGAGTGTTGTTGGATTCATAAAAAGGGTTGTGGAGGATTCCTTCCTTCTTGATGTTGCGGAATAATTTCTGTAGGATAGGCACCAGTCTTCTTTGTAGGTTGGGTAGAATTCAGGAGTGAAACCATCTGGTCCAGGCTTTTTTTAAGGAAGGATTTTTATTACTGCTTCAATTTTGGTATATGATATTGGTCTGTTCAGGAAATTTATTTGTTTATTATTGATCCTAGGGAGGCTGTGTGCTTCTAAGAATTTGTCCATTTCCTCCATAATTTCAAGTTTATGTTCACAGAGATTTTTATAGTATTTAGAAATGATATTTTGTGTTTCTGTGATATCAGTTGTGATTTTTCCTTTTTCAATCCTAATTGAGCTTATTAGAGTCCTTTCTTTCCTGCTTTTGCTTAATCTAACAAGAGGCATGTCAATTTTGTTTATGTTTTCAAAGAACCAACATTTTTGTTTTATTAATCTTCCATATAGTTTCTTTATTATTGATTTCATTTAATTCTGCTTTGATCTTGGTTATTTCTTTTCTTTTTATGGTTTAGGATTGATTTGCTCATACATTTCCAGATCTTTGAGACAATCCATTAGATTGTAGGTTTGTGATCTATTTGTCTTTTGGGTGTAGGTATTTATGACTATAAATTTTCCTCTCAGGACTGCTTAGCTGTATCCCTCATATTTTGATAACTTGTGTCCCCATTATCATTTAGTTCAAAGAATCTTTTGATTTACATCTTAATTTCCTCCTTGACCTATTATTCAGCTGTAGGTTTTCTAGTTTTCATGGCTTTGTGTAGAGATGAGTGTTTCTGTTGGAGATGATTTCTAATTTTATTCCACTGTGGTCTGAGAACATGCGTGGTATAATTAGTATTTTTTTAAATTTTTTGAGACATGTTTTGTGGCCTAGGATGTGATCAATCTAAGAGAATGTTCCATAGGCTGATGAGAAGAATGTAATGCAGTAGTTTTTGGGGAGAATGTTCTGTAAATGTCTGTTAGGAACATATGTTCTAGAGTTCTATTTATGTCCCTTGTTTCTCTCTTTATTTTGTGTTTGGAAGATCTGTCCAGTTCTGTCAGCATGGTGTTGAAGTCCTCGGTTATTACGTGCTGCTATCATTTTGTTTAGATAAAGTAGGATTTGCTTTATGAATCTGGTTGCTCCTGTGTTAGGTGCATAATATTTAAAATTGTTATCACTTATTGTTGAATTGTTCCCTTTACCATTATATAATGTCTGTCTTTGACTTTCATTACTTGTGTTAATTTGAAGACTAAGTTATCTGATATGAGTACTGCTATGCCACCTTTTTTTGTGGTATCCATTAACATGAAATATTGTTTTCCATCCTGTCACCTTGAGTTTGGATGTATCCTTGTGAGTTAGATGTGTTTCCTGAAGATGGCAGATACTTGGCATATGTATATTTATCCATTTGGCCAGCCTATGTCTCTTCAATGGGCAGTTCAAGCCATTCCCATTTGTTGAAAGAATTGATAAGTGGGGTGGATTTCTGTTCATCTTGTTGAGTTGAACTTTGTTGCCTCATTTTATCTCTTGAGTCATTGTGGTATCTGGCCTTTGACCTTTAGCTTTTGGGTAATTTTATATTGGTAAATGTTTATTGTACTGATCTGTGAATAATGCAGTTCTGAGTACTTACTGGAGGACAGGTCTTCTCTGAATAATTCCCTCAGTGTTTGCTTGTCTGAGAAAGACTTTATTTCCCTCTCATATAAGAAACTTAGTTTTGCAAGGTACAAACTTCTAGGCTGAGCATTGTTTTGTTTGATAAGACTGAGAATGAGGCCCCAAAACCTTCTGGTTTTAGGGTCTCAGTTGAGAAGTCTGCAGTTAGTCAGATGGGCTTTCCTTTATAAGTTACCTTCTGCTTTTGCCTTATGGCTTGTAGGAGCACCTCTTTCATGTTTATTTTGGCCAGCCTGATGACTTTGTGTCTTGGTATATTCCTTGTGATAAATCTCTCAGGAGTCTGATGAGCTTCTTGAACCTGGGTATCTAGATTTCTAGCAAGGCCAGGGAAATTTTCCTCAATTATTTCCTCAAATACATTATCTGTCCATTGTGTATTTTCTTCTTATGTTATGCCTATGATTCTTATGTTAGTCTCTTTACATAATCCAATATTTCTTATAGGCTTTGCTCATTTCTCTTATTTCTCTTCTCTATTTCTATGACTGACTTGTTTAATTGAAAGGTGTTGCCTTCAAGCTCTGAGATTCTTTCTTCTGCCTGATCTAGCTTTTTCCATAAGGCTTTCCACTGTGTTTTGTTATTCCTTGAATAAATTCTTCATTTCCAGAAGTTCTGTTTGATTTTCCTCAAGAATCTATTTCTTTATTGAGTTTTTAATTCATTTTTTGCATTATTTTAGTGATTTCTTTTGTTGGGTTTCTGTTTTATCTTGTATTTAATTAAGATTTTTTACAATCCATGTTCAAAATTCTTCATCTTTCTTTTTTAAATATATTGCTTTTGGCTGGTATCCATTGCTAGGGAGCTGGTGTTCCCTTTTGTGGGTGACCTTTTGCTCTGATTCCTCACACTTCCAGAGTTCTTTCACTGGCTCCTTCTCATCTGGAACAGATGTTGTTTCTTACTTTTGGATTTTCTTTTGTTTGGATACTGACACACCCAGTTTAATCTCTGAGTCAGTAGGTGGTGCTTGTATGTGAGAATCAACCACATCCTCTATGATTGAGTCAGTAAATGCTATGATATATGTGCAAATTGACCTCCCTGTCAGTATGTGGTGTTTGCAGGAAGGAATAAGCTGCACTGCTGTTTTTAGATCCTGTGATCAGCTCTGGTTCTCCCCAAAAGCCCTCTTATGCACCTGGTGGTGGGAGGGGCCCTGGAACTTCCAGGTGAGTCTTTCATTCACCACCCTAGCTGAGGGGTAGGGGGGGAATGTGGCTGGACGAGATTAGGTTGGGTGAGCCTGTCCTCCAGCTCCAAAAATGCTGGTAAGGGGTATAAAGAGGTTAAAGGTCTGTTTCCTGCCTCTGGGATAAACTGCTCAGGAGGGGCTGAAGTGGCCCCACTCAACCAGAGAGTCTGCTCTCTAACTCCATAAAACTCCAACAGGCGGACGCTCCCACCAGGGAAATAGTGGCAGCTCAAGGAACTCTTGGATCAAGCTGAACTCCCTATTAAAGTGAGTGGTGGTGGGGGCAGCTGGTCCAATTCAGCCTGAGGCACCAGAGACATCTGGTTGCCACTGAAGCCAGCACTTATGCAAATAGAGTCTCCCAAGTACAGTAATGTCCAATATGGCAGTTCTCCAGCTAGAGGGGGAAGGTTGCACTTACAGACCCCTGCTCTCCTGTGCTCCTCCACACCCTCCCAATGGGCACAGGCTTTCACTTGCTGCCTAACTCTCAGACCAGGACCTCTCTCCCATGCCTCGCCACCCTGCCACCTGTGCCATCAGCAGGCACGTGCACCAAATGCTTGTGGACAGATAGGTTACAAACTGAGGCTGACCTGTCAATTCAGGGTAGAAACGTGCCCCGGGTGGTAAAATGGGGCCACTCAGAACAGAGAAGTCCAACAGCTGCTATGGTGCAGAGGAAGGGGCCACAGTCTTCCTACACCGGTCTCTAGCTGGGGATGGAGCACTGGTCCGCCCTCTCCTCTCCGTAGCTGTGGCACTGCAATTGACCTCCTCTCCAATCTGCAATGGCAGCCAGTCTGTCTGAGGCAAGCTCCGCCAGCAATGTGCTCCCTGTCACACGAGGTAGGCTCAATCATTGAGCACAAGACACTTTGGAAGTTGCTATGGGGTAGATGAGGCCACATGGCTACAGCGACTTGAGCCAAAATTACTTCCTGGGATGCCAGGAGTGGAGAAGGTGCAGAGGAGGAGGGAATCCAGATGCAGGGATGCTGACTTTCTGGCTCCCAGTGGCACTCCCCTAGGGATGAGAGGCCTGTGCCCCATTGCAAGCCTGAGGCACCCCAGTGGGGAAGGGGTAAAATAAATCCCTTACCCTTTTCCCGGGCTCTGGAACTCCCTTGATTTGGTTTGCGTGGATTTCTCCCTTCTATCCTCCTCTCTCTCAGCTGTTCAGTTCCTGCTGGTGGTGTCCTGGACTCCACTGGTGTCAGACTCTGTGGTCCACTCCTGATCAGCTATCATTCTCTGCTCCCCTCAGTCTAACCCTTAACTCCTCTTCCAGGAATGTCTGACAAGCCACTGACTCTATTCAGCCATCTTGAACTTTCACTTTTTTCTTTAGATTTTTAAAATCTGTATGTATTAATATAACCAGTTACAAATACAGCCTAAAATCTAGTTTCAGTGCATTTAAACTAGGTGCATGATAAACATGTACAATATCATTAAACTCAATATAACCCAAGCTCTTCTAAAGTGCCAATACCTCTCTAGAGCCAATTATTGAGCATGTCTTTTCTACATATTCATCATTAGATATAATTCTATTTTAATATTAAAGTTAACTTGCTAATATTGACAGACAAATTTAGGACTTTGGCTTCAATATATAAATGAAGCTATGTCATTCTGTTTCTGAAGTGACACTACATCTGACCATGTGTGTGAGGGTTGTGCAAAAGGTGAAAGAATGTAAAGACAGTGAATGTAGCTTAGGAAAATTCATCAAAAAATAACAGAATAACAGTAATTTAATATTAGAACATGAATGCTGGCATGAGGCAAAGAAGATCTTCATAAGATACAATGAATAACTTCTCTAAGAAAAATTGTAGGTTGAATTTAAGACTCCTATACCTAATTCTCAAGCTGCTGAAAATTCACAGGTGAAGTCAACCTACCTAATAACATTCTTTGTCAGATAAATTTCCTTTCTGCAGCTATTCCACAACTTTGTGGCAGTATGAATGTGCTTGCCTCCAATGTTCTGAAAACAGGAGTGTATCTTTTTTATGTCCTCACTTGGGCATGATTCTATGCTGAGAGATCTAATTATATGCACTCTGAAGATTACAAAAATAAACAGGAAGCTATGTAATTTTGTAATTAAATTACTCAGTTTTATCTGAAATCCTACGTGTCAGAACACACAGTTATCTTATTTAAGATATAAGAAAATTCTCATAGTCTAATTGGTAGCAAAGAGAAAATCTTCTAGAATGTATCAAGAACTAGTAATTTCACTGGTCATGTATAGTTCACAAAAGAGATCTATAATTACCCATTTCTGTTAATTTCAGTAATTTATTTCAATTTGTTGCTAAACCAACTCCTTGATGTCCATGAAAACTGCTATTTGACTTCATTGTTTTCATGGGCCCTTGAGTTGGCAATAAAGAATTTAATATTGCTGTCCAGTGTTTTGGTTAACTCTGCTTTTCTTTTATATTCCTTTTATTTTCAGTTGACATGTAATAATTGTACATATTTATGGAGTACAGAGTGCTATTTCAACATATGTATATAATGTGTAAGAATCAAATCTGGGTAGTTGTTATATACATCACCTCAAACATTTATCTTTTCTTTGTGTTGGAAACATTTGAAATTTTCTCTTTTAGCTTGTATATGTTCAATATACAATAAATTATTAACTATATTCACCCTACAGTGCCATAGAACAGTAGAACTCATTCCTCTTGTCTAGAAGGATTTTTGTGTCCATTAAACAACCTCTCTCTATCCTTTCCTCCCCACTTCCTAGCCTCTAATGACCATAATTTGGCTCTCCATTTCTGTGAGTCCAATTTTTTGAGCTCTCACATATGGGTGAAAGCATGTAGTATTTATCTTTCTGTGTC
The DNA here is from genome assembly GCA_963575035.1 of Avahi laniger. Classification (NCBI taxonomy): domain Eukaryota; kingdom Metazoa; phylum Chordata; class Mammalia; order Primates; family Indriidae; genus Avahi; species Avahi laniger. Next base: position 4,243 of record CAUYSK010124125.1, on the reverse strand, counting down.
TGACTTATTTCAATTAACATAATGTCCTCCAGACCCATCCATGTTGCTATGCATGACAGGATTTCAGTCTTTTTAATGGCTGAATAGTATTCCATTTTGTGTATAGGTGTGTGTGTGTGTGTGTGTATGTACACACATCACATTTTCCCCATTCATTCTTCTGTTGATGGGCATTTAGATTGATTGTATACATTGGCTATTGTGAATAGTGCTGCAATAAACATGGAGGTACAGGTATCTCTTCAATATACTGATTTCCTTTCCTTTGGAATGATGAAATATCACCAAGTAATGAGATTGCTGGATCATATGGCAGTTCTATGTTTAGTTTTTAGAGAAATATTCATACTGTTCTCCATAGAGGCTGTATTAATTGAGTTCCCACCAATAGTGTATAAGAGCACCCTTTTCTCTGCATCCTCACCAGTTAATTTTTGTCTTTTTGATAATAGCTATTCTAACTGAGGTGAGATGATATCTCATTATTACTTTGATTTGCATTTCCTTGATAATTGACGATGCCAAGTATTTTTTCATATACATGTTTGTCATTTCTATATCTCCTTTAGAGAAATGTCTGTTCAGATCCTTTGTCCATTTTTTAATCAGATTATTTGTTTTTCACTGTTGAATTGTTCTAGTTCCCTGTGTATTCTGGATATTAGTCTCTTGTCAGATTAATAATTTGCAAATATTTCTCCCATTCTATAGGTTGTCTCTTTTTTTATTTATTCAGGATATTATGCGGGTACAAACATTTTGGTTATATGTAATGCTGTTTGCCCCACTCAAGCCAGGGCTACAAGCGTGTGCTTCCATTAGCTGTGAATTTAGTCCCCCACCCCACCCCTTTACTCTGTTGATTGTTTCCTTTGCTGTGCAGAAGCTTTTTCATTTGATACAGTCCTGTTTGTCTACTTTTGGTTTTGTTGCCTGTACTTTTGAGATCTTAGCCATAAAACCTTTGCCTAGCCCAATGTCCTAAAGTATTTTTCTTATGTTTTCTTTTAGTAGTTTTATAGCTTTGGGTATTAACCCTGCATTTCTGTCTCTGAGAAATCATGGAACACAGTGAATCTAAGACTCACAATGGTTTAAAGTTTTATACTACACAGTGAAGAATATGAAATAAGTCAAAAGCACAGACCTGAACTAATCGAGTTTAGTTGTAAAGAATTTTAGATATAAGGTGCAATTGCTATCATATAATGCAGGGAAGGTACAATAACGTGAAACTCATGGATCGCTTAACTTATGCAGTCCCAGTACTTATTTCATAACTCAATGAATATTTGTTGAATGACTTAATTAATATCTGAGTGTAAAGGAGAGATGCAATTCACATTAAACAAGATGTAATGCTCTAACATTGACAAATTTCCCACATAGCCCTTCATTTTATCTTTTGAAATTTCCATGCAAGATGTGCCAGATTATTTATTAATACAATGGAGGTAGAATGATCGAAAACTGTATTCCTCAATGTTTTAAGCTGTTTTCTCTTTCAATAACCATAAAATTTCATGTCTATGTTTTACAATTCTGAAATCCATTCCCATTTTGCATATATATACAATCATTGTTAATTTTTTCATATGCCTAATAGCTAAGAAATTTGTGTCAAGCTTTATTTTCCATAGAATTTATGAAAGCAATGTTTTCTTTTTATTTGCAAAAGACAAAGTTGTATCATAGTATTCAATATACATTTTGAAATGTTATCCCAAGAGAAACTCATGTTACACACCTCTTCAACAGGCACCTTGAAAATGCTAGTAATTGGATCTGTAATCAAGCAATGTATACAATTTTTAAATGCCACCAAATCCAATCTCAAATGTGCTTCTCTTCAAAAAGAGGGCAGCTAATTGTGGGCCAGTGGAAAAGCACTGACTAGAGTCAGACAGTCCTGAATTTAAATCTGAGCTCTACCACTTACTACTTGTTTGATATTTCATCACTAGTTGTTTGATTTACCACTTAGTAGTTGTCTGAGTAGTTACTTAATTTCTTTGTTTCTTTTCTATAAAATATGAGTCATGTCAATTTTCTGTATAATTTACCAGGATTTTTAAAGGGTACTCAGTAAAAATTATTTGAAATTGAGGAAAAGAACAGTTTGTCATTAACTCTTACCCCAGCTCAGCTTTGTGATGAATCATGTAATTTGGACATGCAATTTCACTTTTCAAACTTCGAATTTCTCATAAAAACTATATATTTTTCCCTCTTGCTTTTCAGATTTGTAGAAACTACATGAGATGATTGATAAAGAAGGGCTTAATGTGTTAGCTTTTCTTTCTTGTATTGTTTATTTAAATGGAAAGGGCATATCATCCTATATCTCTTAATTTGTAATTACTCTATCTCCCCGTCACAGGTTAACATTCTTGGGAAGCAGACTATGAGACAGCAATTAACATGAGAGAAGTTTTATGGAGTGTTCCTGGGATTAATCACCTATAGAAAAGAAAAGAAAGAAGTAGAATTGAGCTGAGGGAGAGGTTGAGCCATAATGTAGTCTCAATGAAAGCCTCCGCTAACCCTAAAGGGAATTATGAAGATTGGATGACCCTCCAGAGTTTATCAAATTTAGGACAAAAGTGCCAGCACTTTATATACCTGCATCAATCCAGTCTTTGGAAGTGAGCCACTCAGGATGGAGGTGTGATCTCAGTCAAAGCAACTCACTTCAGCTGAGACAATCCGAAAAGAAGAACGACAGCTGGTGGCTGTCTACTAGAAGCATTCCCAACAGCTGGAAAGTCCTCTATTTCTGAATGGGGAGCTGCTTTGTAAATCATAGTATCCACCACAGTCCCTTCTCTCCCCTCAGATCTTCTTCCTTGTCAAGCTTTTGCAGCAGCACCTCCAGGATTCTTATGGACATCACTTCCCCTAATCTTAGAGAAAGGTTAGTGCAATAAACTATTGTCCCCTTTCCTACAGTTGATTTTAGAGACAAAATTCATACTCACCACCCTTTTCTACTATCTATTATAGAGTCCCTTTACCAGTGGTATACTGGTAATTTTTTAAAAAACTTTATTTTTAAGAGTAGTTTTACATTCATAGCAAATTTGAGAAGAAGGTACAGAGATTTCCCCTATACCCCCTTCCCCCACACATGCATACTCTCCCCTATTATCAATTTGCCCCAGTAGAGAGGTACATTTGTTGCAATTGATGAATCTACACTGACACATCATAATCATCCAAAATCCATAGTGTGTATTAAGGTTCACTCTTGGTGTTGAACATTCTATGAGTTTGGACAAATGTATAATGACATGCACCCACCATTAGAGTATCGTACAGAATAGTTTCATTACCCTAAAAATCCTTTTCTCTTCTATTCATCACTCCTCTTAACCTCTAGCAACCACTGATCTTTTTACTGTCTCTATAGTTTTGCCCTTTCCAAAGTGGCATAGAGCCGGAATTGTACAATGCATAATCTTTTCAAATTGACTTCTTTGCCTTAGTAATATGCATTTATGGTTCCTCCATGCCTTTTCTTTTTAGCATCAATTAATATTCTATTATTTATTTCCTTTTAGCAATGATTAATGTTCCATTGTCTGGATATATCATGGTTTATTTATCCATTCACCTACTAAAGGACATTTTACTGGTAATGTTTGACATTCAAATTTCTTTTTTAAAAGACCCTGGTTTGTAGCATTTTCAAATTTTTATGGTGTAAATACTTCCACTATGGCTTAATTGAAGCTACCAATTTGACATCATTGAATGTGGACTTGGGAAGCGATACTAACAATTGGCTTTCATGGCTTTAACCCGCACTTGGGTGAGGCAAAGACATAAAGTGTAGCTATAATGTTTGTACCCTCACAATACCCTGGAATAAAAAATAAAAAAAAAAGGAATATGTAGGCGATGCCTGCTGCCTGATTTTCAGATGGCGAGGAGGCATTTGAAAGCATCAAAGTTCCCTGTATAGAAGTGTGTACATTAATCCCTGCCTCTGTGATTTCTGCACTCGCCTATTGTAACTTGCTGTTTAATAGATTGCCAAACTTTGCCCTTCACACACTGCACATTTTTTTTTTCCCAAGGATCTGCTCCTCTCCCACGAGCGTCTTGCTGGGGCTGAGTTTTAAAAGTTTTCATTCCTGGGCCTGTGCTATGGCACTGGGTCACTCTTTGAATTCTGCACTTTTGAACACCTCACTTGTTGGCGTGCTTCTCCTCGCCCCTGGTGTCGATGTCTGTATGTGGC
>CAUYSK010124123.1:0-33595 GCA_963575035.1 Avahi laniger | reverse complement strand
TACAGGCATGTGCCACCATGCCCGGCTAATTTTTGCTATATGTATTTTTAGCTGTCCAATTAATTTCTTTCTATTTTTGGTAGAGATGAGGTCTCGCTCTTGCTCAGGCTAGTCTCGAACTCCTGAGCTCAGAACGATCCGCCCACCTCGGCCTCCCAGAGAGCTAGGATTACAGGTGTGAGCCACCGCGCCCGGCTAAACTCTCTCTATTTGAAAAATCCACCATGCTTTCTGTTTTCCTGAATAGAACCAAAGAGATACAGCGAATGCTGAAAGAACATGTGCTGACTGCATTCAACGAGAAGGGGTCCAAGCTTGCACAGCTGTCAGACTACTTTGGAATCATTCAACTCATTTCCTCTCTCCATCTTCCCAGTCTGATTCAGATCTATGTCAGCATGACCAGAGCATTTTTCTGGGGAAAAAAAAAACAACGGAGGTTATACATCCCACGTGGAATGCTATTCCCCAAGGTAGCCCTGCACTGTTTGCACTCACACGAAAGCCGTAATGGAAGATAGAATCCAAACAGAGGAAAAAGTTTGATGGAAAAAGCTCCAAGTCCTATAAATATTACCTTATAAAAAGAAAACAAAATAGAAAGATACATATATTGAATTTAAAAAGAATACCGTATCTGATAAAATTGGATGATAGTAATGTATTAACAAGAAGAGAGAAGTTCCATGGCCTGCTAGAAAGACGGGGGTAACACAGGATTAGAAGGTTTGGATTCAAGCCCAGATTTCATTCTCTTCTTCCTGTGTGAACACAGAAAGCCATAAAATAGCGCTGAACTCCAGTTTCCTCATCTGTGAAAAATATCCCTGTAAGGTAACAGGGATATCTTTATATTTAATTATACCTTACGGGAATATTTTTATATTTAATTGTTACATGAGTTAGACAGCTGTGCAGTAGCCGCTTCTGTCTTAAAAAGAAGGCAGCATATTTTGTCAGTGGACAAATAGTAACCTTTAATGCCTCAGCCAGCCTCTTTTGTGAGAGCAGTGTAGGTGGCAGAACATGTTAATGAAATTTGGGATATATGAAAGTAGCCTCAGAGTCAATGGGAGTATCAAGCTAAAGTAAGATGAGAAGAGGGTGTTTAGGAACCCCAGGAGATAAGCACCATGGGAGGAAGCTGTTGTAGAAAATTGGCTGGAAGAAATACCGGTGTTGGGATAGCAGGAGACTTCGGAGCAGGAAAATCTGTCTGATTTAAGGTACTTTGCTTTGTTCCCAAACCAATAAGTGTGTCTAATGTGAGTAGTTTTGGAAAAAGTAAAGAAAGAGAACTGGCATTTAGAGCAAGAAATGACCGTTAAAAACTTAAGATCTTTTCTTTCCCCAGGAAAATATGCAAAGATATCGGTGAGAACCATAGCCTACCTTGAGTGGGGGTTAATTCCAGTTTGTTTAACTCTCAAAGGACCAAGATTCTCAGTGCATATACGGACCAAATATTATATGGGTGAGCACATGACAAGCTATGAAGCAAGAGATAAATCTCATGTATTGCTTTTACATTCTCAGTTAATGTTTAGTGATATTTTCAAGAGCTTATTTATTTATTTAAATCTTGCAATAGATGTGTTTCAATTTTAAATGAGTAATCATCAGGTTTTTGCATTATATGAGTATTTTAACAGATAGAAAATAACAGAACTAAATATTCCCCATATACTTGTTTTGTAAAGTACTAGTCAAATAAAAACACATATAAGACATAGATGATACCATAGTCTGGGCTTCAGATACAGGTTTCTACCATGACAATTAATTGTGTTCTTAGTTTGGCTAAGAGCGACTCAGTGAGTATTGCTCAAATGTCATTTTCAAAACATACCTTGTTTTCATTCCCTGGCCTTGCATATTGGTTAGAGGTTGTTCCGCAAGCAGTGTGCTCGACTCTCCACCCCAGTGAAAGCCTGTCCCGGTAATTGCTTCATTAATGGCAGATTGCTTGATATTGAATATCTTCATGTAGCTTTAAAAGTCTCCTAAAAACAATAAGTTCCTCAGTGATATCAAATCTTACCATCATTGAACCTGTAATAGTAATCACATGTAAAAAATAGTGCCAGTGCTATCTTTATATTGAAAATGCTTGTCTTAATTAGCATGCATTATTTTGAAGGAATGCACTGGTTAATACATAGTTAGCTAAAATAAATGTGCATTGCATTTAGATAAGTGTAACTCCATGAAAATTATGCTTTGAATACAATGAGCATCATGGAATTTAAAGGAGCAGAAAAACCTTCCTAATGTATTTTTTCCTTAACTGTATTTTACTTATTTCTCTGTATTTACAGAGAAAAATACAATGCAATATCATGTATTCCCCAGGTAACTTTCTCTGATAATATTTCTTTGAAGGACATCAAAAAAGCAAAGCACAGATTATCATTACTGCATTTCCTATATTTCATATATTCTTTTTTGAATCATGACTAGTAAAAATGTGGTGATTTTCTCTGCTTAGTTAAAAGATATACCTTCTGTGTATACTGATATTTGTCATTTTAATATTTCTTATCAGCAATGTCATACAACCAAGTAAGCCAGGCTAACTTTAAAACCGTTTCATGTATAGAATCAGCAGATTGTGTTATTTAGTCTTTTGTTCATTTTGTAATGATTCGGATGACAGGTATCCTTTGAATGAAGGAGTGATAGTTTTCCAGCAATGTTAAGTATCTTTAATGTCAATCTCGTCTTTAAACTTTCATTTAAAAATAGAAATGATTTTCATGACAGAAAACTTCCTGTAACAGATTGAAATGCATTTATATTTTATTTGGGAAGGGATTAAGCCAGCTATATGCTTGGGGCAATAGCATACTAGAAACAATGCATTTAATGGACTTAATTAGAATGACACTTCATATCTTCTCAGCAATTCTCTATCTCTCTTCTCTACCACCATCATACCTTTCTCATTCTTTAGGCCAGAATTTATTTTTCATCCATTTTGAAGTTACAACATTTGAGATGAGTACATATTTGCATTTCTTTTATAATTATCAAAGTATACAATGCATGTTTGCGGAGCTGTAATTAGCAAGGTACATGAATGGCTGTTAAGAAACACTGAGATATTTTGAAAAATAAATCCAAACAGCAATATCATATCTCTGCAATGGGAGTTAACTTCTAGGGGAAGTGCTCCCTAGACAATTATTACTGCAAAGTGTACAATTGGAATGTAAAGCAATTCCCTTTTTATTACAGAACAGAAAACTGAGATTTCAAACTTATAAGACTTACCAATAATCACTAGAGAAAGGAGTCTAGGAAGGGCTGGACATTGACAGTGTCCCTGATTATCAACACAGGCCTTTTTGCAATACTCTTTTATCTCTTAAACCTCTATTTAAATATGAGCATTCCATGCTAAATGCATATTGTCTCCTCACATATTTGAAATGAATGTCTTACAATCAACAAAAAAGATTTTCAACAGAAAAAAGCACAAATGATAACATACCTTTAGTTTGTCTTAGTAAAATCATTTAAATTTTGTTTAAGGAAGTCAACATATTTGTTCAGAGAGCTTATATTCCAAGCTTCTATGTCTATCTTCTAGAAATTGGGATGGCTTATCCTATAAGTTTACAAGGTATACAGGTATACAATCGTGCATGCCTGCAGTTCATTATAAAACTCATCTCACAGTAAAGAGTCAAGAATATCTCAATTTCTTATGACCTATTTAAAAGTTCACTTTTTTCTCTTAAGTGCTTACCTCATTTCAGTTACATCAGCTGGGTGAATATCCACTCGTGTCTTGAATAAAATGTTCCCAGAATTTCACATTTCCAAACAGTTACATAAAGGTTTAAGCATTACCTGAGAGCTGAAATGATAATGCTACATTTTGGGACTTTGGTTTCTTCCATTTGTTTACTTCTTAAAATTAATTTATTTAAATAATATTTACTACAAATGCTTACAGTTGAAGTTACATAGATACACCGTGAAAACCAGAAACAGCAGGAGCAAAAAGAATCTAAGAAATACAGGGGATGAAAAATAGAGTGCATTTGGCTGACATTTGAAATGGGAAAGAGAGTGAATGAGGCAGAGAGATTTAGAAAGGTGCTTCCAAAAGAAGTACTGAAAGTCTGCATGCTGACAGTAGTAAGATTGTGTCAAGGTACCAACAAAAAGCTAATATACATTGAAGGGGAACTGGCTGCATGGTCTATGGAGAAGAATGAGACTCTGGCACATGTTCAGGTGTCTGCGATATTTTTAAACTTAGTGGTGGCAATTTAGAAAAAACAGCCTCACACCATTCACAGATGCAGGGAAAGGAGGGTCCTTTGTTTTATGACTAGGTTTATGCTACTTTGAATGGATACAAGAGAGTTAGAAAAAAGAGAGAAAGAAGGCTTTCTTTTCGGACCTGCAGTATATTTGGAGAACAGAATGCATAAAGCCAGTTTGTTTTGTTTACTCACTATATCTCTCTAGCTGAGCTGGATTCAGTCTCCTAGGCATGGCATTTATATCTTAAAGAAAGCTCATTGGGTGGCTATGTGTCTTTATTCCACAAGGCACTACTGCCAAATTGAAGAGTGGAGTCAGTCATTTTCACTCGCAGCCTCCTTGAGTGTGATTAAGGTCATGCATCGTAGATAGGTGAAACAATCTGTGTCTCCTCACAGGAAGAAACTGGTATTTTAGACCTGAAATGGAATTGGAGTTTACATCCCTAATGAAGTGAAAACATGTTTAACTAACACATTAAAACTTCCAGAACATTGGTGAATAGGGCAGAATTTAGATAACATAATTATAAGGTAATTGATACTCCTTGTTCTCAGATCTATTCCTATTTTTATTTTTAAAGATGCAGTATAATTAAAAGATCATCTCTCCTGGATTGAATTCCTTCAATGTAATGTATGTTGAAATATTCTGAAATCCCTTATTTTAAAGATTGTACATTGATATGTGACAATTTCACCTAATAACTAGACAACATAGACGATAAAAATTCTCCCAGTTTTCATTCATTTTAATATCCTCTGTAACTTCCTTTCCTATTATTATAAAGTTAAAATATATATTCACCCTCAAGTGTCAAAAATTTATATTCTCCTTCCTACCACTATTCTGTAGATCTTTCCTTTCTCTCTCTCTCTCTTTTTTTTTTTTCTTGTCCACCATGTGTTCTCCCTGTAGGGCAATATCGATGTAACTGATTTTGTCAATTTCTCTCCCTTTGCAACTTACTATTACTCTAGAAATCAAATGTACCCTCATTTTTATAAATTATTCATTCTTTTGTTTTTTTATTTCAGCATATTATGGGGGTACAGATGTTTAGGTTACATATACATAAATTGTTCATTCTTAAATTTTGTATTTCCTTCACAAGTATAGCCTATCTTTGCTCAGTGAAGGAAATAGGGCTCTATCACTGTCCCTAAGATGGTTTAACATCTCAGGGAAACAGAGAAGTTCAATTTCATATCAGTATTTCTTCATCATAATATTTTATTCTAACAATCATTTGTATTTTATACTTAAACAGGAGCAAACATAAAGAACTGGACTTTTTCATATTATCATTATGTTCATTCATTACTTTTGTAGTAGTGAAAATTATATGGTAAACTGTAGTATTCTGAATAAGTAGAAAATATGGCATATTGTCAACTTCTTTCTTTCATGCATTAATTTTAAAAATTTCAACACTTCTACTGAGACTCTAAATTAGCAACTTAACATTTACTTCTAATTCAAATTATATAATTTTAACAAAGAAAAGAAATTAAGAAATGCAAAGTTTAAAAATATAGAAACTTTAAATAAATAAAAATATTTTTGGCTAGAGGAATTAGGTGACTTTCCCTAGATCACAAAGATGGTACTTCTCAGAAAAGATTCAACTAAACACTGAGACAATTTTCCCTGATAAATTCAGCCAAATAATATTATTATAACTGCTTATTTGAGTTCTCCTCAAATGAGAAGAACTTTATTGAGATATATAATTTTATTGAGATTATAATTTACATAGCATACACTTCTTGTATTAATTGTGTATAATCCAATTGGTTTAATAAATTTATGGAGCTATACAACCATCATCATAATTCAGTTTTAGAAATTTTCCATCATCCCCAAAATTTCCCTCTACCCCATTTCAGTCAATCTTCACTCCCCTCCCATGTCAAAGACCAGACACCACAATGGCTTGAGGGAGAAAGCAAGGCAATAAAGTTGAATTCAACAGGATAAACAGAAATCTGCCCCCACTTATCAATTCTCTTAATATATGTGAATGGCTTGAACTGCCCACTAAAGAGACGTAGGCTGAACAAATGGACAAATATGCACAAGCCAAGTATCTGCTGTCTTCAGGAAACACATCTAACCCACAAGGATGCATTGAAACTCAAGGTGAGGGGATGGAAAATAATATTTAAAGCAAATAGATGCCAAAATAAAGCTGGTGTGGCAGTTCTGATTTCAGATAACAGTCTTCAAATCAACAAAAGTAGTGAAAGACAAAGATGGTCACTATATAATGGTGGTGAAGATTACAATTCAACATGAAGACATAACAATTCTAAATATTTATGCACCTAATTCAGGTACACCCATATTTATAGAGCAAGTCCCACTTGATCTAAAATAAATTGATAAATGGCAACACAGTAATAGCTGGAGACTTCAACAACCCTCTGACAGAACAGGACAGATCCTCCAAACAGAAAATAAACAACAACAACAACAAAATGGATTTAAACAGAACTCAACAACAAATGGGCATGTCTGACATTCACAGAGCATTCTACCCAAAACCCACTAAATATACATTTTTCTCATCACCTCATGGGACATTCTCTAAAATTGACCATATCCCAGGCCACAAAGCATGTCTCAAAAAATTAAAAAAAACAAAAACAAAAACAAAAACAAGAAGTTATACCATGCATCTTCTCAAACCACAGAGGAAGAAAATTAGAAATCAACTCCAATAGAAACTCTCATCTCAACACAAAGTCATGGAAACTAAACAACTTTCTACTGAACGATCATTGCATTAAGGAGGAAATCAAGATGGAATCAAAGGACTCTTTGAATAAATGATAAAGGAGACACAAGGTGTCAAAATTGGTGGGACGCTGCTAAAGAAGTCCTGAGAAGAAAATTTATATCCATAAATGCCTACATCCTAAAGACAGAAAGATCACAAATAAACAGTTGAAGAAATCCTCTCAAAGAACTGAAAAAGGATGAGCAAATCAACCCCAAACCCAGCAGAAGAAAAGATATAGCAAAGATCAGAGCAGAACTAAATGAAATTGATAACAAAAAAACTATATGGAAGATTAATAAAACAAAAAGTTGGTTATTGGAAAAAATAAACAAAATTGACATGCCTCTTGCTAGATTAATGAGAAGCAGAACAGAAAGGACTCTAATAAGCTCCATAAGGAATGAAGAAGGAGAAATTACAACTGATACATGAGAGTACAAAATACCGTCTACGAATACTATAACAACCTTTCTGCCCATAAACTTGAAAGTGTAGAGGAAATGGACAAACTCTTAGAAATACACAGCCTCCCTAGGCTCAATCAGTAAGAAATAGAATTCCTGAACAGACCACTATCAACTACTGAAAATGACGCAGCCATAAAAAAACCTTTGTAAAAAGAAAAGTCCCAGACCAGATAGTTTCACACCCGAATTTTACCAGACCTACAACAAAAAACTGGTGCCCATCCTGCAGAAATTATTCCACAACATCAAGAAGGAAGGAATCCTTCCAAACACGTTTTATGAGGCCAACATCATCCTGATATGAAAATCAGGAAATTATGTAACAGAAAAAGAAAACTACAGACCAATATCCCTTGTGAATATAGATACAAAAACTCTCAACAAAATTCTAGCTAACCGAATCCAGGTGCTTATCAAAAAAAATAATCCATCATGACCAAGTGGGCTTCCTTCCAGAGATTCAGGGAGGGTTCAACACACACAAATCCATAAATATAACTCACCAAATAAATAGAAGCAAAAACAGAGACCATATGATTCTCTCAGTAGATGCAGAAAGAGCATTCGACAGAAGTCAACACCCTTTTATGATAAGAACACTTAAGAAAACACGCAGAGATGGAACTTACCTAAAAATGATATAAGCCATATATGACAAATCCACAGTCAACATCATGCTGAATGGGGAAAAACAGTTCCACTTAGAACAGGAACTAGACAAGGTTGCCCTTGGTCACCACTTCTCTTCAACATAGTGCTAGAAGTCCTAGCCAGGGCAATCAGACAAGAGAAAGAAATCAAGGGCATCAAAATGGGGATAGAGCTGTCAAACTATTGCTCTTTGCTGATGATATGATCTTACATCTAGAAAACTCCAAACCTTCTGTCATGGGACTACTGGAGTTGATAAACAAGTTCAGCAAAATCTCAGGTTACAAAATCAACATACAGAAATCAGTAGTATTCCTATATGGCAACAACAGTCAAACTGAGAACCAAATCAAAGACTCAATCGCCTTCATGATAGCAACAAAGAAAATAGAATATCTGGGAATATATTTAACTAAGGAGGTAACATTCCTCTACAGGGAGAACTACAAAACACTGAGGAAGGAAACAGCAGAGGATGTAAACAGGTGGAAAAACATATCATGCTCATGGGTCAGCAGAAACACCATTGTTAAAATGTCTATACTACTCAACGCGATCTACAGATTCAAGGCTATCCCTATTAAAATACTAACATCATTTTTCACAGATCTAGAAAAAATAATTCTATGCTTTGTATGGAACCAGAGAGGACCTGTATAGCAAAAGCAACCTTAAGCCGAAAGAACAAATGGGAGACATCCATTACCAGATTTCAAGCTATACTGCGAGGTTATAGTAACTAAAAGAGCATGGTACTGGCACATAGACCAATGGAACAGAACTGAAAACCCAGAGAGAGCATCATCCTTATATCACCATCTAATCTTTGACAAAGCAGACAAACGCATACCACCAGGAAAAGAATCCTTATTCAATAAATGGTGCTGGGAATATTGGATAGCCACATGGAGAACGCTGAACCAGGATCTGCACCTTTTACCTCTCACAAAAATCAACTCATCTTGGAACCCAAAGCTACTTGAGCTGCTGGCTCTTCCTGTTTGCTTTCCACTTTAAATGAAAGAACTCCAGGCTGGGACCAGTGGCTCATGCCTGTAATCCTAGCACTCTGGGAGGCCGAGGCAGAAGGACTGTTGGAGCTCGGGAGTTCAAGACCAGCTTTAGCAAGAGCCAGACCCTGTCTCTACTAAAAATAGAAAGAAATTGGCCGGACAACTAAAAATATATAGAAAAAAACATAGCCAGGCTTGGTGGCACATACCTGTAGTCTCAGCTACTTGAGAGGCTGAGGCAGAAGGATTGCTTGAGCCCAGGAGTTTGAAGTTGCTGTGTGCTTGGATGATGCCATGGCAATCTAGCCTGGGCAAGATAGTAAGACTCTGTCTCAAAAAAAAAAAAAACCAAAAAACAAAAACAAAAAAACTCCAAATATAGTGGTTCCCTCTTGCAATGAGGTTGAAGCTGGTGGTTTTCAAAGCCTGCCTTATTTGGTTAAACCTCTACATGAACAGAGCTTAGTGAGTGGGCGATGGGAATATCCTCAGGGAAGTATGCCACAGACTCCTGATATTTCTACACCAGGTTTAGTAGTTTTCATTTATAAGCTATCCTCAGTTTGTTGTTTATCTTTGATTGATTTTTCAGAGTGCTGAAATGATTGCTTTTGACAGTTTGGACCAATTTTATAGCTGTTCTTTGAAGACAGAAGTGATCAATCTCCTCATTCCATCATGCCAGAAGTGAATCCTCTGGGTTATCTTTTATCTTCCTTAAAATACATCTCCTGAAACATTCTATAAAGACTTGTTCTAGAAAATTACAATAAAATATTGTAACAAATGTGTTTACCTCCATATCTTCTTTCCTCAAAGGGAGCATTAAAAGAATTAAAAGTATCCAAAAACCAAGAAGAAAATGAATGGAAGAGGAGATAGCAGACAAGTGATGTCAATGGAACTTTGAAAGATGGCAGGTGTGTAGATTCAGCATCGGACAAAAATTGGCACGTTAGTCTCCAGAACAGGAAGTTAATAAGCAGATCAAGACTACAGACCCTTCCGGAAGAGGCTCAGGAATCTGAGCTATCAGGTACCCAGAACTCAACTGCCCATCAACAGAAGAGCAGATAAATGTACTCTGACATAATCTTACAATGAAATATGCATCAAGCAAAATAAAGTATCTACAACAACAGATAAATATGGATATGTTTTAGTAATATATCAACTGAAAGAGTTAAGTACAAGAAGATTATATAGAACTTGAGAGTCCTTATGAAATTAAAAATAAATAAAATAATATTGATGTGATTATAATGTATATCATGGGTTAGCAAATATGTCTAGAGGACCAAATCTACTCATTTTTGTATAGTTGGTTTATACACACTCAAATGATTGAAAAACACATTTCACTGTTCATAATACAGATTTATCAGAACATAGCCAAGCTTATTAGTTTATGTATTATCTATGGCTGTTTTTGTGCTACAGCCGCAGAGCTGAGTAGTTGGAATGCAAACCATAGGGCTCACAGAACTGTATGCAGACTTTTACAGGAAAATTTTACCAACCTCTGTATATACACATGCATACATGCATACGGACATACATACATGCACATATAATTACATAAAACTTAAAATAAGCATGTAAGTAATATAAACATACACATATTTATAATTACATATACATATTTAAATATGCAAATGTATACATTTTATTTATACACATATAGACATATTCATATGTAAATGTACTATAAATGTGTATCTTTTTGTTACCTATATATAATACAAAATATATAGAAAGCAAGGTAATTATATATGTGAGAATTAGGAATAGTTTTCTCAGATGAGGGGATACCAGCAAGTGGATTGGTGGGGTATTAACTATACAGTTAGCTATGATTTATTGTTAAAAGCTTTGTTTTTAAGTTGAAATGTGCTCATTAAAAATATATAGATAATAGATAGATTATAGATTATATTGGTAATAGCTAGAAAATAGGTAAAAATGTTTCATAAATGAAGGAATAATATTAATCAAATATATGCACCTGGCATCCATTACATTTTTTAAAATTATCTTTGTAATTTGGAAAGTATCACCCTAGACAATTTTGCTCACTTCATACAACTATAAAGTTACTCAGGAAAAAGACTGAAAGACTGAAGTTCTTTTTTTTGGAGAAATGAAATCAAAAGTAGTACCAGGCATGCTAAAGGTAAAGGACTGGAACCAAACTGAAAGTGGGAGAAATAAAAGAGTCAGTCTCTTTTATCTATTCATTTATCAAATGTATTGCTCTCCAAACATGGAGTAATTAATTATTCTCTGGCAAAAATTCACTAATAGCCCCCAACCAACAGTAACAAAATATCATCTAGATGCTGACACTTGGTGGGGAGGATAATGTGTTAGTTTCCTATTATTGCATAACAAATTACCACAAACTTAGTGACTTAAAACAACACAAATTTAGTAAAATGGTGCAGCTGCTGAGGAAAATGGCATTGAAGTTCCTCAAAAATATTAATATAGAATTATCATGTGATCCATAAATTCTACTTCTGGGTAAATACCAAAAGAATTAAAAGCAGGGAGTCCAACAAATATCTGCAAATCCATGTTCATAGCAACATTATTCTCAATAGCTAAAAAGTGGGAAAAATCCAATGTTCATATGAATAAACAAAATATGGTATATAGATTATAATGGAATGTAATTAATCCTCACAAAGGAATGAAACTATGATTCATGATACGACATGAATAAATCTTGAAAATATTATGCTAAGATAAACTACACACAAAAAGCTTTTGTGTAGATAAATGTTTAAGAGGAATAAAGGTAAGGGGAATTATATGATTTCAGCTATGTGAGGTAACTAGAATGTCAAATTCATAGAGACAGAATATAGAATAGTGCTTATCATGGATCACGATGAGAAGGAAATGAGAAATTATTATTTAATGGGTATAGAGTTTCAGTTTGAGATGATGGAAACATTCTGGATATGGATGGTGGTGATGGTTGTACAATGTAAATGTTCTTAATGCCGCTGATCTGTGCACTTAAAAATGATTAAAATGGTATTGGTAGGACAGGCATTTATACATCGAAAGGAAACATCACATTATAACCAAAATAATGGAATTTTAAATATCTACTATAACATCCTCCTTTATTATAATTTAATACTAAGAAGTGGCCATGGGAGTGAGGGATGAAAATCTACTTATCAAATACAAAGTACACTGTTCTGGTGATGAGGACACTGAAAGCCTTAACTTCAGTGTGATACAATTCATCCATGTAATAGAAAACACTTATACCTCCTGCATCTATTGAAATAAAAATAATTAAAACTAGAAGTATCATACACAAAATTTAGAACTCCAGAAATAAAGAAAAGATTCCAAATATTTCCAGAGACAG
This sequence comes from Avahi laniger, assembly GCA_963575035.1. Classification (NCBI taxonomy): domain Eukaryota; kingdom Metazoa; phylum Chordata; class Mammalia; order Primates; family Indriidae; genus Avahi; species Avahi laniger. The sequence continues at coordinate 21,013 of CAUYSK010124123.1, read as the reverse complement.
ATAAATATGGGGCAAGTAGATTTTGGAATTATTAATAGAATAGTATCAGACTTATGAAAAATAATACTGAAATTCAGAAGAAATGTTTTCAAGTTTATAAAAAGAAATTCAAGCTTAAAATTTTATATCATGCCCAAATAGGAAAACAAGAGTGATGGCAGAAATTCATTTTTATGTATGAAAATTCCTAAAAACTTAATATCTACTTTATCTTTTTTTAGGTAGTTACAAAAATTTTGTTTCATCAATATAAGAGAAACAATCAAAACAAAGAGGAAGGTATAGAATCAAGAGACAGCATCCAACACAGGACTGAAACAAAGGAAATTCCCTCCCACAGCCATTTTAGGATAACGACTATGATACTGTGCAGAGGAATGCAACAGGTTTTATGGGAGACAGAGGATAGTGGGCCCAAAGAAGAATCTTTCCATTACCCTACATGCCTTAAATGTTGGAACTGCGAAGAGTTTTGATATGACAACAGAGAGTAGATTTTTTAAGTTCTGTGAATCAATTATTTAATAAAAATGCAAATTAAGTTAACAATAAACATATCTACACATTGTTTCATTTTTATCAAAAATCCCTCATTTATTTTATGTCTTCTGCAAGAACTCTTCTCATCTATGCCTACTGACTATGGATCCTTTCCTCCTTTGATACCTTGAGTATTGTGGTAGTTGATACATCACTATTAATTAAACATAAGGTAGTACAGGTGCAGACAAAACTTCAATTAGAAATTAATGGTACCAATGTTAAAAAAATTAAAACTTTTGAAAAATTTTTTAAAAACTCACTAACAAACATGATTTTTATTAATAAAGAAATTTAATCAAAAATTTCAGTGTTATTTATAATAATGTTCATTGACTTCTCTGAACATTCTTTTCTTTGTGTACTCTGCATCTTTTATGGATATTTTAGTAATGATTCTTATTTTGTCTTTCATAAATGATTATACACACACTTACACACATGGACATAAACATCTCCCTGGACACACTTAATAACACATGTCTATTGAAATTCAGTGACAAAGAGTTGGCATTTGGGAAACTTTAGGAGAATATCCAGTTGACAATCTGGAAATCTCATCAGGTACTCTCCAAGAATGTTCTCCAAACAGTCAAATCTGCTTTCCACTTCTTTCCAAGTTGCTGGCACTTGTCATCCTCTTCTAATAAAACTAAATCCTTTTTCCATTCACCTGGCTCAGTATTGCTTCTCACAATATTTTCTGTCCAGCTGCAAGAAAGGTTGCCTTCTCCCTATTGCCAACTATTTACTCAGCCAACACATTTTCTGCCACTGCCTTTTTACAATACTTTGCATTTATGTAATGCTTTCTTAAGCAGGATCTCAAAGTTCTTCCAAATATGCTACTCCATTAGTCTTCTTGATAATCCTGTAATGAATAAAGACGCAAATAGTCCCAAATTTGCCAATAGATAGATTCTCAAAAGTCATTTGGTATTGGTTGTTTGGAATCCAGAGGCGAAGGATGGAGACTGGATCACAGGACAGTCTGAATATGCCTCGATGCATATGAAAACTGATGTATAGTTTTATATGAATGGCACTACAAAGGCCATCCAGTAAGGGTAGTGATGTTTCTGCAGGATTATGTATCACAAAGTCCAACTGGGGATTCTGGGAAATTATTTTCCACTGCTGACTTCCTGGAAACAGAGTCTAGCATTTCCTTATTCAGTACTACACAGTCCTCATCCTTAATCCCCATCATGGCTAAGAATTTGGAAGAGGATGGATCGAGTCCTAATCCACAAGCGATAGCCCCATCTGGGAGAATGTTGGCAGACTAAGGGAAAGAGATGTGAAAGCAAAAGGGTAGCAGTGGGTTGAAGAAACTGTGGGACTGGGTTCCTAGTTTATGAGCTCATCTGTCTTTTTAAATTTAACTTCTGGTTTTCCAAAGGTTGGCCTGTAAGTACTGTTTTTCACCACCAAATACTTGTTATTAAATACTTTCCATCAATGTTTCTCACTTTCTTGGTACATTGTGATCTAGAAAACAGTTATATATTAATGGTTTCTTTCTATATTTATATTCCTGCCTGAAAAAAAAAAACACTTTGAACATAGGCTAAAGTTTTCTAGTAAATATTTGAAGCTTGAAAAGATAAAAATCAGCAAGAGAAAAACAAACAACCTCATTAAAAAGTGGGCAAAAGACATGAACAGATGTTTTTCAAAAGAACATAGACAATGGCCAATAAACGTGAAGAAATGCTCAACATTACTAATCATCAGGGAAATTCAAATTAAAACCACAATGAAATTATCATATTATCCTTGTCAAAATGGCCATTACTGAAATGTCAAAAAACAATAGATGATGGCGTGGATGCAGAGAGAAAACTTACACACTGTTTGGTGGGACTACAAATTAGTACAACCTCTGTGGAAAACAGTATGGAGCTTCCTCAAAGAAATAAATGTAGACCTACCATTTGATCCAGCAAGTCCACTACTAGATATCTACCCAAAGTAAAAGATATCATTCTATCAAAAATATACCTGCACTTGAATGTTTATTGCAGCGCAAGTCACAATCACAAAGATGTGGAATTAGTCTAAGTGCCCATCAAACTGATTAGTAGATAAAAAAAGTGTGACACATACATCTATCTATCTTTACATGTACACACACATGCACACACATGCATACCCATGCACAAAAAGGAATAAAATAATATCTTTCACAGCAGCAACTTGGATGAAACTGGAGACCATTATCCTAAATAAAGTATTTCAGGAATGAAAAAAAGAAACATCACATGTACTGTCTAATAATTGATAGCTAATTGATCAGCATGCATGGGCCCAAAGAGATGTAAAAGTCATTTGAAATCAAGAAATGGGGAGGGCAGAAAAAATGGAGGGGTAAAAACCTACCTATCAGATACAATAAACACCATTCACGTGATGGGCATACTAACAGCCCTGACTTAAGCATTATAAAATATATCCATGTAACAAAAACATTTGTACCGCCTTAATATCTTGAAATTTAAAAAAAAAAATTATGAAACCAAAAGCACAGGAATACATTGGTTGGTAGTTGTACCTATCACGTACACAAAACACTAAAATAATATTGATCTATATTTTAGAGAAATATTCTATATAAATACCCTTCTAAATATTTTAGAAAAAAACACACCCTCTGACAAATTAGCATAGTGAAAGTATAGATTCTGAAAATATAAGAAGGGGAGAAATTAGTATTTACGGAATGAAGGAAGGTTGGGGTCATTCATTCACAAATGTGGGTTAAGATGAGTTGGATACTGCCAATGAATCAACCCTAAGCGATTATGAAGAGTGGCTGAGAGCAGGGGATGGATTTCATGTATGCATATCGCCAGGTAAAGCTGTGTGGAAAAGGAGTAAGGGCTGAGGGATGGGGAACATAAAAAGGGGAGCTTATATTGATATGGACAAAGGGTAGCTGGTAAAGATGATGCTCATAACTTTCTTATTTTTTCCTATTTTATTGGTAATTTTCTGTATTTTTCCCATTGTCACAGAAAAAATAGAATTTACGTTCTAGGTGCTAGAATGACATTTCTTTTTTTCCACAATCTGTTATCATGTTTTGTGAGGCCGAGAATTTGAGGTATTATGTGTAGAAATTAGTGAAGCAAGCTAAAATACAAGAATGGTGAAATAGATTGCCCATGGTACACACCTCTCTGTGTTTACTTCTTTCTTTCCACAATGAATGTCACTTTAGGGAAGAATTAGATGACCTACTTGTATTCTTCCCTTTATTGCTTATAGCCATTTTCCTTATCAAATATTATAATTCTCTCTATACATCTGGGATGCTGAAAGAGAAACTATCTTTAGGTGCTTCCAGATTCCAGATCCTTTATCACTATTTATAACAACAAGGGTCAGAGAAGAGGAAAAAGATAAGAGTCCAGCAAAAGACTGGGGAGGGGGTGCTGGACCAGTCATCTTTGTTGGTCGTTCCTAGGCTGCCTGCTAAATATTTGGAGCTGGGAAGGTCTTGGTGATCACCTACCCCGATCCCTCATCTAAGGGATGCATGTAGGTCAGTTGTGTACCATATGGGAACAGTTTAGTATGGTTCCCAGAAACAGTACTAAAGGAAATTCTTTACCCTATAGCTTAATGATATTATCTTAAAACTAAGTACAGTTAAAATATAAAAATCTTCCACATAGATAGCTTTTTTTAAAAAATTCCATAAATTTACCATTAAATATGACTGAAACCTACGGAAGATATCAGAGTTTCAGCAATTGTAAGCAGAAGTATCATTAATAATTACATAGTAATGCTCCAATTCCTGGTCAGTAGGTACAAATGAGGCATAAACAAGTACATCTGGAAGGTTCTGGATATAGAGTAATTTGATTGATTGATAATAAATAATGAATCACATTTGGACATTTGAATTAATTTGGAAAAGAAGTCAGCTGTAAATAGATTATAAGGAAAATGCTGCAATAGTAAAAGTAATTAATGAATTAAGTTTCGGTATAGTTTTAATAGTGGAACTGGAGACTTTGTATATGTACTCAGAAAAACTGATTCTGTATGCAAACGTGGATATTCTGAAAAATTATTGGGCATATACAGCTAAATTTATTCTAGGGGAAGTATCATGTAAACTCTAAAAATATAAATGATGTTACACCCATCTGTTTTTTTCAAGAACATGTTCATTTTGCAATATAGCTTAAAATAGTTTTTTAGTCAAATAACATTGCTTAAACAATGAAAACTCTGTTTTCTATAGTAATTTTATGTTTTTAGAAAGAAAAGCAAAATGTTTGTGTTTGAGATGTTATACATTTTATGAAAAATGAATTAAATTTTAAAAAAAAGAAACTATAAATGGATCCCAGTATCCACTCTCCTTTTCATATGAATTATTTGGTTACCAAGTGTTAGCATTTATGTCTCTTGTTCAGTGTTTCAGAAAGTCATTCAGACAACACCAGGAGTATAATATACGTTGTAAACTGATGACATGTTGCCTGTCATAGAATTGCTATGTGTTTGGTTTGTTATGACCAGGTCACTGGCTGTATTTCAGCACTGAATTTCAATGCACATTTGTCCCACTTAAAAGTCTTTAGAGCATGATGATAAAGTGCTGGGAGCATAACATGTCTAAACATTATAAAAATAGAGAAACAAAAGCTGGGATCTTCATGCAATCCATTTATCTGCCAGTTCAATAATGGATCTTTTTGTATAAATGATCTGCCATTTTCTATCTTGAGTTTTGCTTAACATATGAAATCTGAAATGCACAAAAGAAAAAGGTAGAATATTTTTTTGTTTGTTTGTTTCAATTGCATGTGAAAGCAGGTCTCAGTCACTTGGCCGCTAGACCTAATTCCTTGGTATATTCCTTGGACTAGGCGTTGGGTCACTCCCATTTTTCATTGCTTGTCACACAATTAACTAAATCATTAAAATGGAACTAGTCCATTGTGACAAACTGAAATGACTAAAAGCCTGCCTAGGGCACTGCACTGCACGGCTGTTTAAGAAAATTCCATTTCTTCTGTGTTGGTGATGGATAATGTGACAAAAATATTCCGATTAAATTCTAACTTTGGAATACTTAATAAATTAGTAACAGCATTAGAAGTGCCATTTACCTTCACCTGTCAAGGTGGAGCAGGGCTGCACTGCTGATCTTTTTGCCCTCTTTGTCTGCCTTCACAAGAGCTGCTGGCAGCTGAGGGGGGTCATATCTTATGAAGGTAAGAGATGACAGCAAGTGATGAGGATCGTTTGTAATGCCTCTGTGCTTATTCATTTCTTCCCCTCAAAATGGGAGTACTTAAAGAATACAATGCCTTCCTTGACATATTGAAGCCTGGCATCTTTCTTTTTCATCATCCTTTTTTATTCTCTCTTTTTTTTCAGTTTTGTATCGTGTAAAAAATTATTTACTTTTAGTGTTTTAGGGCATTTCTCAAGGAAGTATTTCTCTGATTAAAGCACATATGTAGTTTGAATAAATATTTAAGATGAAATTAAGTAAAATTATAATTTCTTCAGTGTTTATTAAGTGAAATCTTACTTTTTTGCATGTATTTTCCCATTAGAGTTTTGTGGTGTATGCAAATACGAAATGACACATTTATATGTTTTTACACAAATTAATTAATTAAAAATAATTTTAATCATTATTATGATTATTTTTTTATTGCAAGACCATTCATATATTACTGTAGGTATTATGTTTGTGTTCACAAACGTTCACATCCAGGTGTAGAGTGGCATATTGGAACAATACACCATACTAGAAGTTAGGATATCAAGGGCTTGATACTGGTTTCAACACGAACTGCATGTGTGAATCTACAAAGTCACTTAACTCCTCAGGATCTAAGTTCTGTCATCAGAAAAATAAAGAAATGTGTTTGAATGGTCTTTAAGATCCCTTCCATGTTTAACCACTGTTTAATGATGTTAATCAAAATGCAGTGTGCACCATCTGGGGGATGGATATGCTTGAAGCTCTGACTCAGGTGGGGCAAAGGCAATATATGTAACCTAAATATCTGTACTCCCCTAATATGTTGAAATAAAAAAATTAAAAATGCTGAATTATTAAAATAAAGGCAAATATTTAGGTTTATAATATACAATTTTTATTTCTTATATGGCTAAGAAATGAGATTTTGTGTAGTTATATCTACTTTATGAGGTAATGTGACTAGCAGAGTTTTCTGATTTGGTTTCAGGACAGGATTTGTCAGGACCTAATGGGTAGGTAAATGGTTTGTTTTCAATGATGAATCTCTATTTTAAGGTTAGGGCTCAAATCCCTGAGAAGCTTCCACTGCATTTTTTTATTTCAAAATATTAAGGGGGTACAGTGTTTTTGTTACATGGATGAATATGATAATCCTGGAATCAGGGCTTTTGGTATGTACATCACCATAGTAGTGTACACTGTACCAGATAGGTATATTTTTGTCCTTTTCCCCCTCATACTCCCCCCTTCCTTATTAGTTTCCAATGTCCTTTACACCTTTCTATGACTGTGTGTACTCATTGTTTAGCACCCACTTACTAGTGAGAACATGTGGTGTTTGTTATTCCAATCCTGGCATACTTTGCTCAGGATAATGTTCTCCACTTCCATCCAAGTTGCTGCAAAAGGCATTATTTCACTCCTTTTTTATGGCTGAGTTGTGTAGTACTTTGTGGTTGGGGTGTATGTGTGTATGCATACACACATACGCTCCACATTTTTTTATCCACTCATCAATTGATGGACACTTAGGTTCCATATCTTTGCAATTATGAATCGTGCTACAATAAACATTCAGGGGTAGGTGTCTTTTCTATAGAACAACTTCTGTTCCTTTGGGCAGATAGTCAGTAATGGGATTGCTGGATCAAATGGTGGTCTACTTTTTGTTCTTTGAGGAATCTCTGTACTGTTTTTTATAGAGGTAGTACTAATTTACCCGCCAATAGCATATAAGTGTTCTTTTTCACTGTATCCAAGCAACATCTATCATTTTATGATTTTTTAATAATGGACATTCTGATAGAGGTAAAGTGCTATTTCATTGTGTTTTTAATTTATATTTCCGTGATGATTAGTGATGTTAGAATTTTTTATGTGTTTGTAGGCCTTTTGTCTATGTTCTTCTGAAAACACTCTGTTCATATCTTTTGCCCACTTTTTAATGGGGCTATTTGGTTTTTCTGACTGGTTTGTTTGTGTTCTTTATAGGTTCTGGATATTAGTCCTTTACTGTATGAATACTTTGCAAATATTTTCTCCTGTTCTGTAGATTGTCTATACACTCTGTGGATTATTTCCCTTGCTGTGCAAAAACTTTTCAATTTAATTAAATCCAATTTATTTATTTTTGTTATTGCTGTATTTGACATTTGGATCTTAGTCATAAATTCTTTGTCTAAGCTAATGTCTGAAAGAGTTTTTCCTGTATTTTCTTATAGAATTTATATTGTTTCAGGCCCCACATTTAAGTCTTTAATCCATCTTGAGTTAATTTTTGTATATGTTAAGAGACAGGAATCTTCTTTCAATTTTCTGCATGTGGATATCCAATTTTCTCAGTACCATTTATTGAATAGGGCATCCTTTCCCCAGTGTATGTTTTTGAATAGTTTGTTGAAAATCAGTTGATCATATCCATATAATTTTATTTCTGGGTTCCCTATTCTGTTCCATTGGTCTATATCTCTACCTTTATACCAATACCATGCCATTTTGGTTACTATAACCTTGTGGTATAATTTGATGTCAGGTAATGTGATTCCTCCAAATTTGTTCTTTTTGCATAAGATTGCCTTGGCTGTTCAGGCTCTTTTTTGTTCCATATGAAGTTTAGGATTAATTTATCTAGATCTGTGAAAAGTGACATTGGTATTTTTATGGAAATTTCATTGAATTTGTAAATCACTTTGAGCTGTATGGACATTTTAACAATTATGTTCATACCACTCTGAATGCGCCCAATCTCGTCTGATCTCAAAAACTTTTCTCTGTTTTGATAGACCTGTTGTTCTGTTCTTTTGATCCTATTCTGATCTGGAGTGATTTCCTTGCCCCTAAACACTGACCTCAGATATTCTAATCTTGACTTGAACAACCTGTATTAATTGTCCTGTGAACTTAAAGTTATCCCAGGACCAGATCAATTTAGATTCGTTCCTGTTTTTCATGTTTAGTTTGATTTGTAGATCACCTTTTCTCTATCTCAATACAACTTTCATATTTCTGACCACAATGATAGCTTGGTGACTATTTTCATGATATCAGTGGATCCCTCCATAGTGGTTTCAGAGACAGGGGCTAAATTGTATTTCTGGATAATTCCAACTCTGGATAATACTAGCGATATGACTATTGCTACTACTACTGATAATAATATTGTAATTATAATAATACTTGTAATGATTATGCTATTATGAAAGTTTCACAACAGGCTAAATTTGGCATCTATTTTATGACCTGACCATACCAATTAACTGTAACCAGATGAGTATCTTTTCTTCAACTGATTCACAAGTAATGTGAGAGAGGCTTCTAAGACCACCATATATTTAAAGTTACTAAGTTAAGACTAGGAAGTTTAGTTAGTAGTGAATAGAAGAGTGCTATGACAACTCTAGGAAAGGAAAAATTTTCTAAATATCTGTTACTTGAAGGACATTCTTTACTATGAAGAGTTTCCAGACACATTTTCTTCCAGAAGTTTATGATTCTTGTTTTCAATGTCCATTCTATCACAGCACAGTTAATATCTTTATTTTTTGATTGTTCTACTCTGTACTATAATGTAAGTATAAATTGTGTTGTATTCACTTTCATATTGTAGTCTTAACACAGGATTACAGGCATAATTGTTACTATTATAGTTGTTGAATGAAAGAATCTATAGTGTGATTGAAAAGGCAGTCCAAACACAATTCAGAGGTATTTCCATGGAATGTCTAAAAATAACATAGAGTGTGTATCCATATTTGTCTACCTGAAAGCTAGTTCAGTCATAGTTTTAAAGTAAAATCTCAAATAATTGCCTACAAGTAGGTTGGGGAATTGATGTAATTTGTGCTGGCATATGAATTCCCTAGCATAGTGTAATCTACAAAGTAGGTGCAAAATACATACCTGATAAATGAATGTATGAATTAATAAATGAATTCATGAATGGTATACACACACAATCTATTAAAGAAAATTCCAGCCACCTCAAAGATTAAAAAAATAAGGAAGGAAAGGAGAAGGAAGGAGGGAAAGATGAAGGAAGCAAGGAAGGAAAGAAGAAAGGAAGGAAGGAAGGAAGGAAAGAAGGATGGAGTCAGAGAACAAGAAAAGGATGGAAGAGAAAGAGAATAAGGAAAGAAAGGAGAAAGAGAGGTAGGGAGGGAAGAAGAAAGAGAAGGAGACAGAGAAAGGGATCATGGATGTTGACATATAGGCTTAGAAAGGAGCACTGAAATTATTAAATTAGAATGTTCTTAATAATTATTTACATATATCCGAAACAGAATGCAAAATCAATAACTTTCAAAATCAAAGATATATATATATGTGTAGTTATAGTTATATACATATTCTTATATATACATATAGTTATAATACCTTATAATAATAGAAAGAGAAACAGGCATGTCAAAAATTACTTTGCATTTTTGGCTTGATAAATGGTATAGATGGTGGTGCACTTCATGGAAATAGGAGTTCCTTGAGAAGCATCAGTTTATGCAGAAAGATCATGAATTTGAATTTAGATGAAGTCTGAAGTACCTTTGAGACAGTGGAAAGGTTATACAGCCAGAGGAGAGGTGGAGAATAGAGAATGGAGGTTTGAGAGTTGTTGGCAATTAGATGGTAATTAAAGCCATAGGTGAAGATGAACTAGCATGAAAAAAGAAGACTTGTTGAGAAGTCCTTGATCTATGCATTTCACTGCATACCATTGTTATGCTATGTATGCAAGACTAGAAATTAATAATTATGTCAGTCAAAAAGTTTTTGATCAATGAGATTTTATGTGCACCTTTTTCCCCTCTGCTTTTTACTTTCTATCATTTACACTGGTTATTTGATATCATATTAATAACCACACCCTCTCACATCTTTCCATATCCCCCTAAAAGTGGGGTTTTTGGTTGCTTAAATGTTAAATTAATTTCTTTCTGCATTTTTGAATTTTGTTTCTTATGTAAATACATTAATGCAAGCTATTAGATGGGAATTATGGCATCACAATTGGCTGTCCTTTTAAAATTCTACTTTTTAGAGATATTAATATTCATTGCCCCTAAATTGGTAATTCTACATGTCGTTAAAAACAAACAAAATTGGAGACAAAATTAAGGCATCTGGAACAATATCACTGAAAAAAATATGATTTTTTCAAAGGTTGAATTTTACACTGAAAAATCTAATGGAAAAATAACAGCTTTATGTTTATCCAGAGCCTGGGCTGGTTCACTGTATTACACCCAGAGCTAGTCTTTCCACACATGTTCTATTTTGTTATTAAATTCACTCTTTTAAATAGTCCCATTGAAAAGATAATTCTTCTGATATAGAAAAATGACAAAAAGATGCAAAACATTTTGAAAATAATTTTAAGAGTTGGGTTTTCGACAACCCTCACTGAAAATAAACAATAGGCTTTTTCCTTCCCTGAGAAGATTTATTTCTAAAATTTCCTCTTTTGGACATTTAGATTTGAAGACAGTTTCTCGGACAAGTTGTAATGTGTGAGAGCTACGCTGCTTATCTTACCTTTAGAGAAAGGACAGAGAAATACCTAAGAAGTATAATGAAATGTGCCAATACTTCACATTTTCACAGCAAATTATCAGTGTGTCTTCTTTAATTCTTAAATTCTCTCATGCTTTAGCAGAAGACATTTATTTTATCTAGAAGAAATCTTGTTAATTATATCTGCATATTCACAATTCACTGAAAATAAGAAAACGTAGCGAATAACATTAACTATCCTATTCACCTTCTATATCATCTTTACTATATTATTGGATATCTGATGATTTCATTTTGTTTTATTTAGTCCAACTTTGTTATTTTTACTTTTCGGTTGTCCTCATCAGAATGTTGGCCTGAATTTCCTAGTCTTCCATTCCTGGAAATGGAACTTTACAGTCCCTTTTTAGCACTGCACATAGCTGGATATCTCTACTGTATTGGATACTGCTGATTTTCTTCTGAGAACTATCTGTTCATTTGACTTCCATGGCAATATTCTCTCCGTGTTTTCCATGTGTCTCTTTAGTATTTCCTTCTTGTCCTCACTTCATTCCTGTTGTGAACACTGATATTCTCCCATCCAGTTGCTCCTTAAATACTGTTATTATTTTGGGTTTTTGCTTTGGCTTTTGGCATTACTTCCATGTATTATGTTTGGATGTTCGCATCTATCCTTGTCGTTTTAATTATCATCATTATCATCTGCATGTGAATGACTTTTAAATACTTCTCCATCTCTGATCTTCTAAATTTTAGATCATATGTGATATTTGGGTAACATGTATGTTCACTTCAATATGTCTAAAACTGCTCTTCTGTCTGCATTTATCGCTACCACATTTAATCCCTAACTCAGAATCCTGGGAATCACTCCAGAGTCCTTCATCTCACATCCCCACATCTCATCATATAGCAAGTTGTGCCAACTGTACCATATAAATACAAATGATAGCTTTAGCTAAGTACTACATATATATTTATCACCATAGTTTAGGGTTTATTATTTTTCCTCCCTTAATTATTCCAATAGTCTTTTATAGGAATCCTTGCTGGAAGTTGCTAGTTTCAATATCACAATATTTTATGAAGTACCATATCTACTTATCAAACATAAACATTTTATCTCAGTATTAAAATATTGCAAAAATAAGTGTATTTTGAAAATAATTCTAGACATTGATTCTAGGGTTATCATACTCTTCCTTGCACTATTTTAATAATGACATTGTACTGTATCCATTTTCTTTTCTCCTCTATTTAGTACATTATCTGGCTTTTGTTAGATATTTAATAAATACGTATGGGCTTAAATATTAGAAACAAATGTATATCATTAAGTAGAAACTCATTCCCAATTCTTCAAGTGTCAAAAATATTTGATAAAATTTTTTTTACTTAGTCTATGTGAATAGCTACCTTTATGTGATGCTATACGTGTGTGTGTGTGTGTATCTGTGTATGAGTGGGAGGTGTATAAAAGCTTCATTTGATATTTTTCACATAAATTATAAAATACCATCATATTAAGCCATGCTAGACCAAGGGTTAAAGCAAGAATTCTGTATTTTGACACGTATTTGTTTATATAGCAGAAGGGCACAGCACTAATATGTTTTGAAGTGATTATTGCTGTGCTAAAATATTAAATAAATATATAATCCAATGTGACATGGGAGAGTGAAAATCTAAATGAAAGCAGAACATGCATATTGTTTTTACGTTGTACCTGCCAGTCAAGCTAAAATTTTATGAAGAACTGAGAAGTAATTTTCACTCATGTACATTATATCATGTAGGTCATATTCTTTTATGTAAATCTCTTTCACTTGGGTGTTTAAATTTCAATATAAATGTAGTTCTAAAAAAGCACGGCTTTTGTTTCTTTTTCTCTTTAATTCATTCTGAGTTTTGGAGGGCAAATGTTTTATTGAGCATGACACATACAAGGGGCATTGTTTGAATAGGTGTTAAAACATGAGCTGCATCTGTTTTGGGTAACGGTGATATTGCAGGAGCTCTTCCTCCTTCCCCTATCATACATCATCCCATGAGCAGGAGAGAGAGATATGTGGGCTTGAAAGGTGTGTATTAATTCATAGATGAAATTTTAAAAAGAAGATAAAGGCTGTACTTTATCCCTGGGTAGAGTCTTGACATCTGTTAGCTTTAAGCAGGTTTTATTTCTCATTTCCATATTGCTGATTGCCATGTTCCACATTTTGACATCGATTTTCACAAAATGCCCTCTGATGCTTCACATTATGAAAATATATTTTTATCAGCAAAGTGTAACTTTGGACATAGTCTTGTGTACATTAGCCTTTTCTCTCTTTACAGGAATATGATCAATAGCATTCCTAGATCCTACAAGGACATGTCATTGTTGATTTTCACCTGGGAAAAAAACAAAACAAACAAAGCAAAACAAAAACCCCCAAATGGACACATAGATTACCTATGGTTATTCCTACAAAAGCAGCTAATTACATGAACTAAACATGTGACACTCCAATAGCATACTACTAATTAAATCCAGTAACTTTTTTTTTAAGTTTTGAACATCCATTTATTTCACTTTAAAAGATTCTGGCATTAAGGATCCAAGAAAATAAAAGGGTTTGTATTCATTAATCTATTATTCATTTAATAATTTCATAGTCTTAGCAGGAAACAATTTCAAATAAGGTAATTGAGGAGAGTTTAATAAAGGATCTATTTACAAAGATGAGGGCAGAGTTAAAAAACAACAAAAAATGTGGTGAAACATATAAGTTCTAGCAATATCCTTCTACATTTAAACTTTATCTTATCAAACATAACATTTTTTTTTTTTGAGACAGAGTCTCACTTTGTTGCCCTGGCTAGAGTTAGTGCAGTGGCGTCAGCCTAGCTCACAGCAACCTCAGACTCCTGGGCTCAAGCAATCTTACTGCAGCAGCCTCCCAAGTAGCTGGGACTAGAGGCATGCGCCACCATGCCCGGCTAGTTTTTTCTATATATTTTTAGCTGTCCAATTAATTTCTTTCTATTTTTGGTAGAGACGGGGTCTCACTCTTGTTCAGGCTGATCTCAAACTCCTGAGCTCAAACAATCCGCCCACCTCGGCCTCCCAGTGTGTTAGGATTACAGGTGTGAGCCACCGCGCCCAGCCCTTGTGATCTTTCTTGATGAATGTACCACGTGCACTTGAAAAGCATGTCAGACACAGTGTTCTTCAAATGCCAATTAAATCAAGGTGGTTAATAATGTTTTTCTTTATCTTAAAATACATTTACTGATTTTTGATCCAATTGCTAAGACAGAGTTTTTAAATGTTCATATTATAATTAAGGATTTGTCCATTGGCTAGCTTAATTTCTGTATTTAAGCCTTTTTTAGGCACATACACATTTAAAATATGTCCTCCTGATGAAATGTCCCTTTTATCATGATGTAATGTCCCTCACTATCTTCAGTAATACATTCTGTTTTGAAGACTATTTTATCTGATAGTCATATACCCCTTCAGCTTTCTTATGCTTACTGTTTTCATTGTATATCTTTTTCTATCCATTTTCTTGCAATCTATCTATATCTATAAATTGTTTCCTTTGCAGAAAGCATAGAGTTGAGTCTAGCTTTTTTATCCACACTATCAATTTCTATCATTCAAAGGGTATTGTGGATTTATGCCTACCATAATCCCCAATTTTTCTTGCAAAACTTAGAAATCTTGCATCTATATCAGTTCCTTACATTCCTCCACTCTTTGCTGCTGTTTTTATGTTATAGTAGTCACACAAATTGCATCTACATACATTGAAATCCACACTGGTAATGTCATAATTTTTGTTTTAAATAGTCATACTTTTTTAAAATATTAAGATGAAAATTTTTATTTTATATTTAAATTTTCTAGATATTTACAATCTCTAATGTACCTCTTTCATTTTCAAGATCAAGGTGTCCCTTTGATATAATTCTCTGCAGGCTGACAAACTTCTCTTAGATGTTCTTATGCAACAAGAATTCTCACGGTTGTTCTTTATCTGAAAACATCTTTTTTGCCTTCATTTCTGAAGAATAATTTCACCGTATAGAGAATTCAGGGTTAGCTTTTGTTTTTCTTTGTTTTCTAATGTGAAATCTGCTATCATTAAATTATTGCTCTTCATGTGAGGAATGAAGGCAAAATAAAGACATTTTTAGATAAAGTATATATATTAATATCATAAAATTGTGTACAGCAATGCATTAACATATGTTGTAATTCTATTGGTCAAAACTGAATTTTTAGGAAACTAAAATCACTATGGCTAACATAACCAAGACAGAAAGTATTAATATTATGGGCTATTCAGTGGCATACAGAATTATTGGGGGAAATGAAGTAAGAGTACAGATTTAGTACAGGTATGATTCTCAGAGAGCTCTGCCGTAAAACTGGGCCATAAGGAAGATACTGACTCTTCTGTAATTAAAATACTTCCATATCAAGAAGCCATTAAAAAAGAACCAGATACTTTCAATGGTATAGCAAAATTTACAGGTAAATGAATTTTTAAACCATGGCTTCCGCTCTTATTTTTACTCTTCTTATTTCCTGCAACTGCATTTAATTAGATAGATGTCAATCATATAAAGAACCCCAGCTAAAGGGGAGCTTAGGAAATGTAGCTCTACATTTTCTAGCCTCTACACTAAAAGAAAACTGATGGAATACATTAATGCATGGCCCTTCACCACTCTATTCTTTTAGCTGTTCACATACATATACAAATCTTCCCCCATATTGAAAGTTACCAAACATTAATAACTACTACAGTATGTTTCCACTAGACATTATGCATCGTCTCACACACAGATGCAAATTCCTTACTGTCTCCCAAGGAGGGAGAAACAAAGAGGTCATCATGCCTTATTGTTATGTTTTCTTGACTAAGTAAATCAAGAGAGATACCCAACAATTTATGTATTCATTTCCAGATGTTTGTCATTCCTCTTTTAATTCAACCATAATTAAACATTGATAATGTGAAATGTGGGGGCTACGTTATAAAGATAACCAGTACTAACACTGGCTGTAGGTTGCATAAAATATTAGGTGAAATAAAGACATAAAATAATTTCATAAATTAAACACAATTAATATATATATAGACACGAGAGGGAAAAATGGGTAACTATTGTAATCCTAGTCATATCGTGCTGTGTATATTGAGTTGTTATCATTCTGTAACTTTTATCATTGGTCAACGCAGTAATAGAAGACACCCAAGGGGATATCTTGAATGTTATATGAATCTCTCTGACCTCATTTTGTGGCAGCTATATTTCTCTTTGATTTTCAGGATCAAAAAACCAATCCAACATGGCAACCTGTCCCCTTTTTCTCTGTGCCTTTTAACTCCATTCTATGAAGAAGCCAAAATAACCAGAAATTCTTAATTGCCAAATACAACAGAAACACTATTCTATCTCCTTGTTCAGGCATTATTCCTTGGTCACCTCCAACCAGTAGATGCCAATGTCCTGGGTTTAGAAATACAAATTCTGTTATAGTTTATTAATTGCAACAGTGAAATGTACCAGTCCTACTTTTAACTCTTACTTCTGGACTTAAGCATAGTTGCAAGATCACAAAGGTAGAGCATGGCACATCCAGGAGAGAACAAGTACAATGCCCCTTACTATAGCTCTAGGTAATCAGAATGGCAAAGGCAAAAGATAAGATTTAACCAGATATCACACAAGTACTTGAGAAGATACATTCTAACTCTCTTTTTTGTATTTTCAAAAGTTTATTTTATATAAAATGATATTATTAGTAGAATAAATGACATAAGTCACTTTGATTTCAATGAGATTATGAACAAGGACTTTGCAATGAAAAACAAAAAGTATACACTAGAAGACCTTGATTTGAAATAATTACTGGGAGAACTGGAATAACTAATAGGAGCCAAATTAGAACTTTTATCATTGTCACATGCTTGCTGAAGTGAAAAATTACTTCTGACACTCAACAAATTCTTCTTTAATGAAAGTTACTTTTTCACATTAGAAATTGAATTTGTTATTGTTAATGTTATTTTTCTTAATTAAATCAAAAGAGACATCAAAAGAAAACATATCCAATCATAACTAGAAATCCACAATGTTTCATGATCCACCTCTGGCATGAGATTCTTGTTTTGTTTCCACAGACATTTAGTTATTGGATACCTTTCAGATAATATTAATTAGTGATGAGTGTCACAGAATCTACTCCTATATTAGAAATTGAGTATTACCACAATCATTAAGAATAATCTGAGGATTAGAAAACAGCTTTCTAAGCCATTAAATAAGCTAATAATTCTGAATTAAATGTTTGGGATAACAGATTTAAAATTAAACATTACACACCTTTATATAATTAATGGATCAATGAATCAATGGTAATGGAATTTAGAATATGTTTTAAACTAAGTGGTAATAAAATATGTCATTGAAATATTTGTAAAATGCAGCTAAACAATGTTTAGAGATTTTTTTTTAAAAAAACTTCTTAATGCATATGTTAGAAAAGAAAAAATGTTGAAAAATCAATGATCCAAGCTTCTATCTCAAAATATAAAAAAAGAACAGCAAATTAAACCCAAACAATATAGAAGGGAAAAATATTTTTTAAAGCAAGCAGAGACCAACAAACATAAAGTCCAGATACACAATACAGAATATAAACTGAGTCAAAATTTGGTTCTTTGAAAAACAATAAAATTAATAAGTGCTAGCAAGATTGAACAAGAAAAATTAGAGAAATTGCAAACTACCAATACCAGAAATAAAACTAGGGATGGGAGTGGTCATAATTACAGACCCAACAGACATGAAAAAGTCTATAAGGGGATATTAAGAAAACTTATATACATCAATAAATTTTATTATTTAGATAAAAAAATTACCTTGAAAAATAACATACCAAAACTGACAAAAATACACCAAGAATTTGAATATTTTTAACCTATTAAAGAAATTAAATCTATAATGATAAAACATTTTCACAAGGAAACTTCTGGCCTAGATAGCTTTATATTCACAGGTAAATTCTTTCAAATATGTAAGGAAGAAATAATGTCACATAATCTTACAAAAATTCTTCCAGAGAATAGAGAACAGGGGACTATTTCCCAATTTGTTTCATGAGATCAATATAGTCCTGATATTTCAAAACTTGAAAGCCTTCAGGTGGACTTGGGAGGTGAAGAGTGATGAGTTACATGGATATATATAATTAAGAAGAGGGCTTTAAATAGTCTATATTTTACCATGATTGAAGATCAGTTGCTAGAGAAAACCAATGCATGTCTAGACTTTGGAACTCACTTTTGGCCTAGTGATTTCCTTCATGGGTAGGGAAGATTCCAGGATAAAAGAAAATGATATATAAGAGTTCAATGGCATAGTGCTAGTGTAGGATAGTACCCAAGAGGTCAGACATTATCCTGTGAGTTGATGAGATTTACCTACTTTGAATGTCCAGTTTATAATTATAGCTTTTGACACGGAGTGGAGTTAAACCTGAATCTTCATAAATGTTCTATAAATAATGTGTCCTATTTTAAGATCTAACTAATCCTATTAATATTATACCCTTATTTTGCTGATTATAATGATTACTTAATAGAATCTATCATTTTAAATTCATTAGCAAAGCCTCAATAATTTTTGTAATCCATCACAATCTAATTATTTTTATCATCCATTTTCACCTGATTTCATATTTTAAGACATCTCCCATAGTATGCTTAACTTTCTAGTTATTATGTAACATATAAAATCAAATACCTTTTTTGCCTTCAAGCAAATAGTTTTGTATCTATAGAAAATACCTCAAATCATGTCAAAACAAAGCCATAGTAAAATAACTAAACAGAAAACAAATATCCCACATGAAAAACTGGGGAAAAATTAAAGTTTAACATACTTGGAGTTTTAAGTGACCTAATATGTGGCCCCATGCCTTGAGGTCTTATGTTTCTTTGCCACTCTAAAACATTAATGCAACATTTCCCAGTTGTTTAACCTGAAATTAGTCATTAGTCATATTCTTTTAAACACTGCAAAAATACAAACTGAGAGAATGCTATTTCCCTTTATAAATATTAATAATTAGGTTGAAAAACACAAAAGTTGGTGTATCTAGCTAGAATGAATATGAAAAATTATTAAGAATAAGACAGTCTGTTATCTTCCAGTATATTCTGAATGACTCGTTATGGTCACGTCCATAGATCATACAGTCCTTTAAATACACTAACTTGGTTTTTGTATATTTTCAGTGAAAAATATGCAAAAATATACCACTATATTTCTTTTAGTAAAAGGGTGAATAAATGATGGGGAACATGGCATGTTGAGGGAAGATTATATGGGAAAAGTAGATGCTATAGTTAAATCTTTAATTAGGTATATTTTCATAAAAACATCTGATTAAGGTTATTAATTGAATGAAAATTCAAGTAATTATGCCAAATCATGTTTTTAATTTTAACACTTCCTTATTTTACTCATTTTCTAATCTGACCATTGCATCAAATATTTCCGTTTGGTGCCATCGCTTTAAATCCCCCAATTAACTTCCTCCTGCCTGAACTAGACATTGTACTTATCTCCAAAATTTATTTTCCATTTCATTATTCAGACATAAAAATTCTTCCTTCAAATTAAAAAAAAACCTGTGAGATATAATATAAATTTTAAAATATTATGTGATGATATAAAATATAATTTTTCTCTCCCATTTCTTAAGTTTTCTCCTGTCATCTTTGTCTATTTCTTTTGCTGGATTTTCTCCTCTTTTTACTTCAAAGATTTTTTTAAGATTTTTTTGAAGGTACAATGTCAGAAATGCTTTTTTGTGACATTACTTGCCAAGGATTTTGTATGTAGCAATTTCTTCAAGAGAGTTCTAATGTTATACTTTTATTCTAAAAATAGTAGCGTAAGAACACTTAAGGTGTTTTATTCAAATTTCAAGTGCAGCGTTATCATTTTGAATCATAAAAATGGAACTCAAAAATTGATGAAAGAAATTATATGTTCTGCTATTAACAATCATGAAGCAAAAGTTAGTTTTCCCAATAAGAATTAATGGTGAGAACTAAGTCAGCCAAAATGTGGAAACATATTTCAATAAACTGTTCGAAAAGTTCACATTGAAATTTTTCCCCTCGGTGTCAATACAAATGAAGGAAGAAATAAGAAAATGGAAGCAAAACTTCTGAAGTGCCTACTAGGTGTCCGACATGAAGATAAGTGTTTCATGTACATTATATTGTTAATGGTTAATGGTTATTGTGAGGACAATAACCAATAAAGTATTACACTTCTCCTTTAGAGATGAATAAACAAGGTCTCAGAGAGTTTGAGTAAATTTTGCAAATCACAGAGCTTCTAAGTGCTGGCTCAACCAATAAAAGTTACAGAATTTAAAAAAGAAAATAGTGAAAAAATATAAGATGATAAATAGTGTGATAAATTGAAAAGAGTTTGGGATGTTGTGTCTGACAATGAGAATTTGTACCATGGATCTCCCATTCACTAACTCTGTATTTTTCAGTTAGTCATCCAAACTCTTTTAACCTTGACTTTATTTGTCAGTTATATTGGAGTTTGAAGGGGAACAGAAGTGGCACAATTTTCTTCCTCAATGTTCAGAACCAATAGACTAACAAAGATAGGGTTGCTTTTGCTATACGG
>CAUYSK010124122.1:0-11500 GCA_963575035.1 Avahi laniger | reverse complement strand
ATTTATATTATATCTAGTCTTACCTCTTTTTTCACTAGAGAAATTTAGTGAAAACAGCATGAAATGGAGCAGGAAATAGAATCCTAAACTTTGCATTTCCAGGTAAGGAAACCTCAGTGTGAAGTGGGAATGGAAACAGTTTAGAAACAGAAAAAGAATAGTTTCTCAGGGAACCAAAGAAGGAGGATGTTAGGATGTTGTCCTAAAAATAGATCAGAATGTGGTGGCTGGGATCCGGCATTCTTTTTTTTTTTTTTTTGAGATAGTCTTGCTCTGTCACCTGGGCTAGAGTACCATGGTGTCAGCCTAGCTCACAGCAGCCTCAAACTCCTGGGCTCAAGTGATCCACCTGCCTCAGCCTCCTGAGTAGCTGGCACTACAGCTGTGCACCACCACACCTGGCTAATTTTTCTATTTTTTGTAGAGACGGGGTCTCACTCTTGGTGAGGCTGGTCTCAAACTCCTGACCTCAAGTGATCCTCCTGCCTCAAGCTCCCAGAGTGCTAGGATTACAGATGTGAGCCACCTCGCCCCACCAGATCTGGCATTCTGAACCAATTTGTAATCTCAGTGTTCAGACAGCTGTCTGACAAGGCAAACCAGAAGCCAGTGGGACCAGGTCCCTGGAAACCAGCTGGTGAAGCTAGAAGGAAGGAGACTATAGATGTGGGGTAGGTAGGGTTGGCACCTTCAAATACTGGCACAGCAGTTGAGTTCTGTCCCCAGACTGTGTGGGGAAAGGCCTGGGCTTCAGTCAAGGGCAACCAGCCAGGCCAAACTCTCTGGATTGACATCCTTCATGTGCCAAAAGAATGCAGGTGGCTCAGATGGCCTTTTCATTTGTACCGGGTGGTGAGGGCACTGGACAAGAGTCCAAATGGTTCAGGCTTTGAGGCTTGGCCTTCTGGCCCATTTCTCTCTGTGGTATTTGCCCAGGCCAGTAAATGAATCTGATCTTTGCCTTGCCTTGTCTCTAAAGAGTCAAGATTACATGAACAAATCGGAATATGATAACCTGTTTAAATGAACACCTTTATTTTTCATTATACTATATAGCATATTTGAATGGTCTTATTTGTTTGTGGTGACTCCCTAATTGGAATGAAAGCTCCATAAGGACAGGGACCTTTTCTACAACATTCACTGCTGTCTTCTCAAAGCTCGGAAGAGTACCTGGCACAAACAATTGCTCAGATCTTTGTTAAGTTATAAAAAAATATTTTTGCCAAAGAATTGTTACAGAAAGATCAAATAGTAAAGTTCAAAAGTAAAAATTAAGAGTCCCTGTCCATATCTCCATCTAATTCTATTCCCCTAAAATATCCTTTACAACATTTTTATGTACAATGTTAATCCTAGAACAATCTCTTATTTCCTTCTGTGTATCCTAAGAAGAGCACAATGGCTGGCACAGATAGAAGTACTTGATAAAAACTATTTGAAAATTTTCAATGAGTTGTAAGCAGTCTTGAGGTTGGGTTAGGGTGGCAGCTATAGAGAATCTCCCCCAAACAAGTTAGGGCGAGTTCCTTGAGTCAGGCATTCATCTATGCATTTCAGGTACCCAGTAGCACTCCTGAATGCTCTACCATTTATTTATTGAGCATTTATAGAATTACTCAACACATACTGTGGAGAGGAATTTGATTCTCTAGCTTGCTACACTACTTCAGATTTCTTGAGTAAGACTCCCTGCCCTGTTAAATTGGCCCAACACCTTCCTACCAAAGCATGCTGGCCTCAGGGCAGAAATCCCATCCCAAGAGGCACTCTATGCCTCTTGGCTGCTGGCCAAATAAGCAGATCATGAGACTCTACCACTGGACAATAGACACAGACGCTCATGCTCATGCCTAGCAGGCCTGGATGGGATACTGTCCAATTAGTATCTCTGAGAGACAGTGATCTGTCGACATGTCTTTATGAGGATGTCTCAGGGAACTTACCTGAGTGCCAGCTTCTCTGTGGAAAAGGCAGTCAAAGCCAGAAATGAGCGACTCAGTCACACTGAAAATACGATATTGAAGCACTAAGCAGGAATGTGGCAATTTACAGCTGTTACACCACAATTACTAAGTGAAATCACATTTTGCACCAGACTTCCAAAGACGTAATCATATGAAAACTATTTTCATTGCCTTGAAGCATGGTAAAAGCCATTTATCAGAAGCGTAAGAAATAGTAAGAATCCTCCACTATCGCATCTCTATTGAGCAGCGTTAAATATATAAAGCAAAGTGGTTGTTCTGTATTTTACTTCGGGATGCATTTAGTTATCAATAAAGTGATGCACTAAGCATAGAAGAGTGATTTATGCTGCATTCCTTGATAATTAATAACTTTGTTGAATCAACAAAACTAAATCAAATTTCTTAGAATTCCCCTTCACACTAGTAAAACTTCTTAGCAGGCCTGGTACACTTTTAAGCTCTAATTTAGCTTCATTTTCTTCTTGACTTCTGCTTATTTCCATACCAGGTCTTCTACCTTCCAGAAGTTAAGCAAAATCTTCCAATCTTGCATTATACTTCCTGCTGGGTTCTCATGACTGAAGGTGGGAGGAATGGAGAGAGGGGAGAATAAAGGGGAACATGTGGCACTAGCTCATGGCCCCCAATCTCAGTACTCAAAACATTAAAAGTTGCCAAATAATTCCCGAGGGGCTTTGCACTTGCTCTGCCCTTGGTGTGAGAGGCTCTTTTCCCAAATCTCTTGAGTGGCTGCCTCCTCATCATTCAGGTTTCGGTCAAATGTCCATCCTTTCTGACTATTCTATTTCATATTGCCCCCCTCTTGTCAGTCTGTATCATGACACTTGGTCTTATTTTCCTCACACCTCACCATCTGAAATTATATCATTTTAAAAAAAATATTTATTTATTTTTACATATGGGGTGTCTATAGGTTGCCCAGGCTACACTCAAACCCCTGCGCTCAAGTGATCCTCCCGCCTCAGCCTCTGCTTGAAATTATATTATTTATTTGATTATTGTCTGTCCCTCTCAGTAAGACTCAAGCACCATGAAAGCAAATACCTTGTCTGTGTTGGTTACCACAGTATCCCAGCACCTTACACAATGCCTGGCACACAGAAAGCTTTTTATACATATTTATTTATTATTGAGTAGGGGGTGATAAATGGCAGGCAGTAATAATTAAGAGCAAGGGCTTTGGAGGAGTAATTTGTTTAAGGATTTAAAAGGAGGATTTTAATTTTCAGTGAATTACCCCTTGCCAAAAGGAAAAAGAAAAACGAATTAGGATTGTTATGTCCCTTGCCAGCCTGCAGTTGTGCTCTTGGGCCCGGGTTTCTGTGCCTGGTACAACTATACCACACACACACTGTGCTAGTTTCATCCCTGATATCTGAGATCAAAGAAAATCTTAGAGTAACAATAACACATGTTTTCTTCAAAATCTCTTGGATGAGTCACCCTTTTTTCCCCTTTATTCTCCCCCCTCTCCATTCCTCCCACCTTCAGTCATGAGAACCCAGCAGGAAGTATAATATAAACACATTGTTATTCAATGGAATGTGCAGATTTAGTAATAGAAAAGTTTACTCAATAAAAGCAAAGGAGACCGCACATGTACGAAGAAGATAAATTTTAAAGGCACCAAAAAAGCGCTGGGTTCAATTTAGCAACAATAAGGTCATCCTTTTCCTTAGTTCTCTGTAGTGAAAAGACTGCAAGCATGGTAAAAATCAATACATTTCATGGCTCTTGTACATATTGTGAATTGATATAAAGATATATATTTGCATTAGAAAAAAATTTAACATTAGCAAGCACAGCTATATCCTAAATGTTAAGAAACATGGCTTTATTAATATTGCCTCTCTGAAGTCTAACTAGATTTTCTGGTCAGTATGGAAATTAGTGTGTAAGAAACAGGGCCCTCAAAAGTGAAAATAACTGATTATATTCTACAATTTTTATTATGACATTGAAACTCTCATTTAAAATACTTTTTAAAATAATACTTCAAAAGTAAATGTACAATTCATCAAATCTACCAACATATTTCGTTAGTTTTCTAAATCATTTTTAAACAAAGTGTTTATTTAAGGATCTAAGAAAATCAGCTAAAAACATTTTATATTACCCAGATTCACAAGCCACAACGATATTCATTTTTAAGAAGGATATATTCAGAGAAAATTAGGAATGATTTCACCAGTGGGATCTAAGCAAAGTTTATGTGTGCTTTAGGCATTTGGAGAAGAAAGAAAGATAAAAATCAGGGCTAGGACTAGGATGAGGAAAGTGAGACTCTGAGGGCCGACTCTGAGAGTAAGCACATACCAGGGTTTGTGCTCTGGGCACCTCACTTGTCTTACTCTAATCCTAGTTCTGCTAGGAAGGTCAACTCCTCTAGCACTGTCATTTCGAGTGCTACCTTGCTCATTTCAGAAAATGTGGTTTAAAGAAGTATCAGTGAAGTATCTCAGAAATGGAAAAACAAACACCATAGGCTCTCACTAATAAGTGAGCGCTAAATGATGAGTACACACAGTCATAAAGTGGTGTAAAGCAGCAGTCCTCAACTTTTTTGGCACCAGGGACCAGCTTCATGGAAGATAATTTCCCACTCATGGGGGCGGGGGCAGTCAGGGAGGGGGAGTGGCTGTAAATACAGATGAAGTTTCCCTTGCTCAGCTGCAGCTCACTTTCTGCTGTGTGCCCTGCCTCACCCCTGGCCAGGTTTCACCAAGTTTCATAGAAGACAATTTTTCCATGGACAGGGTTTGGGGGGCAGGCTGCGGAACTATTCGGCTCAGTCCCTAACAGGCCATGGACCAGTGATTGGGTGGTTGGGGACCATAGGTGCAAAGGACATTGGAAACAAAAAAGGGGGGAAGGCAAGAGGGGAACGAGGATAAAAACATATCTATCAGGTACAATGTACACTATTCTGGTGACTGACACACTATAAGCTCTGACTTCAGCATTATACAATCCATCCATGTAACAAAAAACACTCATAACGGGCCGGGCACGGTGGCTCACACCTGTAATCCTAGCACTCTGGGAGGCCGAGGCACGTGGATCGTTCTGAGCTCAGGAGTTCGAGACCAGCCTGAGCAAAAGTGAGACCCCATCTCTACTAAAAAATAGAAAGAAATGATCTGGACAACTAAAAAAAAAATATATATATATATGTGTATATATATATAAAAAATTAGCCGGGCATGGTGGCGCATCCCTGTAGTCCCAGCTACTTGGGAGGCTGAGGCAGAAGGATTGCTTGAGCCCAGGAGTCTGAGGTTGCTGTGAGCAAGGTTGATGCCACGGCACTCTAGCCTGGGCAACAGAGCAAGACTCTGTCTCAAAAAAAAAAACCACTCGTACCCTCTTAATATTTGGAAATTAAAATTATAAAAAATAAAATAAAATAATTATCACGTATGAAAGTATCACCCCAGATATTACTTATTAGTTCCAAACGAGAAAATATCTTTGTAATGGAGAAAACTAGTAGATAACATCTTTAACCAAGTGATCAAATTTAACATTAGCAAAAATGGTAATTGTATCACTGACATCACGTGATACATTGTAGTGAGGACACTGCACCACTCAGGTAGTGTTCCTGCCCCAAAACTTATAAACTGAATCTAATCATGAGAAAAAAATTAAACAAATCCAAATTAAGGGACTCTTTGCAAACTAGCCTGAACTCTTAAAAAAATGTTAACGATGCTTTGTCAAGGACACAAAATAAAAACAAAAAGGGCTGGAAAACTTTTCTAGATTCAAGTAGACTAAAGAAATACCACAACTATTTGCTGTATGGGATTTGGATTGGAAATAAAGAAACAATAAGAACAACAAAACTAATCATCAATAAGATGCTATTGGGACAAGTGGGTAATTATAGTATGGATTATATATTATATAATAGCATTGTATAAGTATTAAGTTTCTTTAGTATGATAATTATACTGTGGTTATATATGAGAATCCATGTTCTGAAAGAGGTACATCTTGAAGAATTCAGGGGTAAAATGTTTTATGATGAATGCAACTTACTTTCAACTGGTTCAGCCAAAAAAGTGTGTGTGTACGTGTGTGTGTGTGTGTGTGTGTGTGTGTGTGTGTGTGGAAAGAGAGAGAAAGAGAGAAATCAAATATGGGAAAACGTTAACAGTTAGGCCATCTAGACCAAGGGCATATGGGTGATTATTGTACCATTCTTGCAGCTTTCCTGCACATCTGAAAAATTTCAAAACAAAAAGTTGGAAAATTATTCATACATACACACATACCTGTTTGCATACTATTTAAGGCCTACAATTTCTGTCTGCTTAGTATCCCTTTCTTCCTTCCTATGATTACAAACCCATCCCATTGCCTCCTCCCAATCTTGAGACCTTTTCCCCTGTCCACAGTGATTAGTCCAAGGCAATGGTGACAACTCAAAGTATTTAACAATCTTCAGGTCAAAGGTTTTTACCAGTCAGAGTAGACACTGGATAGATGGTTGTACCTGAGCACACTAGTTGAATATAAGCACTGATCCAAAGGTAGGCACGTGACATAGGATAAGCTAATCCAAGTCCTTCCTCTGGATTTTTGAAATCGTTCCCAAAATAGAGAAGTTCCTTTTATTACTTCTAAGCCCAAATGCATAAGAGAGAGAATTGGGTATAAAAGACAGAGAGAGGGTTCCATCAACCTTCAAATCTCAAGTTCTAGTATTCCTAGGGTCAGCTTCAATTCTGCCCTTCCCAGGGTTTGTTTATAGGAACCAACAAATTCCCCCTCTGCAGCTTACACTAGTTTGATCTGGGCTTCTGTTACTTCTAACCAAAGACTATTATATTTTATTTTCCCAGAATTTCATTAAGGATATGAAACTAATTTATTTTTTACTATAAAACTAGTCCTGTGGTTTTGTTACTTTAGTCTTTTCTCTAAAGCAATTAAAAATTAATGGAAAACTTGATTTCCCAATGTCCCTTGCAGTAAAAGTGGCCAGGTGACACAGATCAAGTCAATGAGATATAATCAGATATGTATGTGGGTGGGGCTTTTGGGAATCTATCGTTTAAAAAAATCAATAGAAGGGCTCTGCCAGGGCGGCTGTGGGGTTGCCTTAAAAAATAAAAATAAAAACATTAACAGAAAAACAAACAGGTTGTTTCTGCCTCCTTGCCATCCTTTTTGGGAAAGGTGGAAAGAGCACTGGACTTAGAAAGCCTAGGTTCAAACAAACATCTAGTATGGCTTCTTATTGACCTCTGACCTTGGCAATTGATTTAACTCCTCTTACTTTCACTTTCCTCATGAGTAAAATGGAGCTAATCATCCTTATTACATGGAGTAGGTAGTATATACTAAATATGTAGCTTTAGTAGATATTCAGTCAATATTATTTGGATTTTTGCCCTCTTTAAAGTACTTGAAATCCAGAAGTGCCCTTTGAGTAGCATCTGGCCTTTGGTCTTCTACCTGCTTCAGCCACAGTGAACTCTGTTACACATCCTCCCTGGGAGATTATTCAGCAGGCAGTTTGGGAAACATGAATGTTTTGATTGTAAACTGCTCTTTGGAACAATAACAACAACAACAGCAACAAAAATCAAGCATCATTTCCAGCCTCGTCATCAGCATCTGCTGTGCTACAATAATCTAACACTAAGGAGGTGGCGGGGGTAACACTGAACCATGTGCACAAGGAGACTGTGTATCTATCCAGGTGGAGGCTACCGCTTTACTAGAGGCCACCAGCAGTAGCAGAACAAAACTGAACCAGAGTGGTAGATACCAGGGATGACGCCCCAACAATAGGCAACCAGCTACGTGAGAACTCTGACTGCTTCATCTCTCTCCCTGCCCTCTTTCCCAGAACAGGGAAGGAGACGCGTGCCAGGGCATGACCTGGATTCCCTCTGCCCTCCAGGGCACTAGAGTAGGAGGAGGATTGAGAAAGTCACCCATCTCCTCTTGCCATATATCTAGTTTGCAGCAGAGAGGCGGAGAGCTTTGAGCCAATCATGAGACTGATGTTTTAAATCAGAGAGAACTGAGTGTTTGAAGTCAAATCATAGAATCTGCCCCCACTGTCATTAAGGTACAGGAGAGAGGGATTTGCTACAGCACAGCTAAAAGTGGCAGTCAAAAATAGCAACACTTAATAATTACTGAATACTTATTACGTGGTTGGCCTGTTCAAGAACTTTATATATATTAACCCATCTAATCCTCATAATAACCCTGTGAGGCAGGTCCATTGAAATCTCTACTGGACACAGGAGGAAACTGAGGCACAGAAACATTAATTTGCCTAATTCAGACCCCGGTAGTCCTTGCTCTAGAGCCAAGCTCCTGGCGCATACACTCTATTGCCTCTTAGAGCCTGATAGGGTGAGACTTCTTAGAAAGCTACTTACCCATATATTTGGGGCCCACTACATGTCAAGACCACATAATGTGTCAGTTCAGCACTCTTCTGCTTGCACAAAGAAGAAAATCTCTCAGATTATGAGTTCCAAGAAATCTTAGCTTATTCAAAGCAGACATTTTAAAGGTAAGGTCCATGTGGGTTGTAGTTAAAGGCCAAATTCAATCACCTATCCAGAGTTAAGAGGGCACCTGCTCCAGCTGCTATTGCTACCTCTCTAACACTATTTTTAACAGCAAAGAATTTACATCAGAAAGCAGTACCCCAATGTATTAGTGTCTTTATTAAGCTACATTGCTTCTTGTCAAAGATCTCTTCAGTTTTTTCAATTCCTTTTATGATTCAATCCCACAAATATCATCGACTACTTGAATTGTTGCAGTGCACTGTTACGAAATTTCCTTTCCTCAAGAAAAATAACACACTACCAGGAGAGAGAGAAAACTACGTAACTAGCAATAACTCAAGTCGGATTGCAGTACCTGTTCTGGTGATGCTATGGGAGTCCAAAGAAATGAATGTATAGTCCTGCCAGGTATGTCAGGACCTTCATGGGGGTTTCATGGAGGAAGTAGCATGTAAGTTGAATTTGAAAAAGACGAGTAGAATTTAGATGGGATAAAGATGGGAAAGCAGCACGTCAGGGAGAAGGACACCATAAGCAGATTATTATATAAAGGTATGAAAAGGCATAATATGTCCTGGGAAAGAGGAACTCAGTCAGGCTGACAGAGGATGAATATTGGAACCGGGCAGGATTTAGGAAAGGAGAGGAGAATAGGGGAAGGCTGAGGTGGGGAGAAGAGGGTAACAAGAAAAGGAGCCTAGGGGAGAAGAGAAGAGGCATTGAGAAAGGAAGGCCGCAGGTCTGGGCTGAAGACTAGAAGAGAGTGTGGCTGGAAAGAGAGGTTCAGTGGTGAGGGACGGGTGGTTGAGGCTAGAAAAGTACATAATTTGCGGCTAGATTAGGGAAAAGAGAAATTCTATTCAGGACATGGTTGCAGATTATTGAGGTGGGGATATTCACTAGAGAAGTACAAATTAGGGCCTAAAGCTCGGCTAACTTTATGGCTATGAATAATTCATGAAGAAGTCATCAGCCTATGAGTAAGAGAGAAAACTGTGGGAGTAGATAAAGTTCTTCAGCAATGAGAGTGGAGCAAGATGCAAAGATGGTCAAGAACAGAATCTCAGAGATAGATCACCTGTAGAGGGCAAGTGAGAAAAAAAAACAGTGAATGATACTGAGAAAGAGCTATGGGAGGAGTAAAAGGAGAACCCATAGAGGGGGAATCACAGAGGCCAGGGGAGAAGAGAATCAAGAAGTTGAGGGAGTCAGTGTGGCAAAGGAGAATGAAAATTGTGTAAAGGTCGCTGTGTATGGCACTTGGAGATTGGTGATCTTTAAAGAGGAATTTTCTGTATAGGAAAGATATTTTCTCTACATCTTGCAGAAAGTATACAGCAAAGGCTACCACTAATTTTCCTTAGTAGTTGTATTAGTCATGATTCTTGGGTTGCAAGTAAGTGAAATTTACTTCAAGCTAGTGCAAAGTGATGGTGTGTCAGCAAAGCCCCAAGGGAGCAGGATACAAAGTGAAAGGGAACAGCATCTGGAAAACCATCAGGAGCTCCTATCTTCCGGTCCTTTTTACCATCTCTCATCACTGTTTCTCTTGGCACAGCTGTTTGGTATCCTCTGTCTTTGAAGACTAACTTTCAATGTTGTGACATGCGTATGGCCAAACGTGGCCACTTTACAACTTCTGAGAATGCCCCTCGTCCACTAAAGCAGCATGCTGATACTGAAGTAGAATTTCTCAAACCCAGCTATAGTTCCATAGTTCCTGATGGAGAGAATCTGATTAACCCCGCTTATGTCAGGTGTGCTACCTCTTCCATTTAAGTGTGGCCTAAGAGATGACTGCCAGAGAACTACTCCTATGGGAAGAAAAAATTCTCAAAGAAAGCCAGGTTACCAAAAACTGGATAGAAATGTCTTAGTTTCTGTCCCAAATGACAATACTCCAGCTATTAAGTGCAAAAGGAAGAACAGAATTAGAAAATCACCATTTGCAATCCCTGATGAAGAAAAGTAATTATCAGTGGAAACCAAAATTATTAAAGGTTGATAGGCAGGGATAAGGTTGACATCATTTTCCCCTTTAAAAATACAAGATGAAAAAAAAAACGGTTGACATCAACTGACCAATTTTAGTATCACTAAAAGACATTATCAACCTTCTGATGAAATAAAATAAGATGTACCCAGCATCATCAGTTATTTCATATATATTTCATTTATATGGAGAGAGAGAGAGAGAGAGATTGACTCTAATCAAGCCTCCAGACCTGCCCATTTACAGAAAAAATGAAGGAAAGGGGAAGAAGTTAAATGCCACCATGAGGAAGCAATCGGTCAAATCTAGAATGAGGTTGATGCATAGGATGAATGATCCAATTTCTAAAAATAAATAAATAAATAAATAAAAAGTAAGGGGGAAGGGGAGGGGAAGAGAGAAGGACGAGTTATAGAATAAAAAAGCCCAAGAGACTAAACATGCAATATGTGAACGTTTTTGGATCCTTATTTGAACAAACCAATTGTAAGAAAACATCTTTGAGGCAATCAGGAAAATGTGAATGCAGCATAAATATTAAATAATATTTAGTAATTATTATTAATTCTTCTAGGTATGCTACCAGTGAGGTGGTTATTTTTTTTAAAAGTGCCCATATCAGTTCAAAAAAAGAAAGAGAGAGGAAAAAAATGGGAGGGGACAAGGGATGAAATATGAGGGATATAAATAATATTGAAAAATAAATATCCATAATGTTGAATTTTAGAGTTCTGACACTGTCAAAAGAGAACATATTTGTATTTTAGTTTCACATATGTCCTGTTTAATCATCAGATTTATTAATTTAAGACTTCTTTGGCCATATATGTTTCAATATGCAGTAACACAATGCTCTAGGGCTTCTTTTGGATTTAATGTTAATTCTGGCAAGAGAACATAATAAATAACGAGATTTAATAAAAATTGCCAGTTCTTTTATGGGTTCTGCTAAATTAATTTAGAAATAAACA
>CAUYSK010124118.1:0-13105 GCA_963575035.1 Avahi laniger | reverse complement strand
TTTCAGTTAAGAAGTCTGGACTTATTCTGATGGGTTTTCCTTTGTATGTCACTTGTTTCTTTCACCCCACAGCCTGCAGAAGGGCCTCTTTAGTGGATATCTTGGTCAATCTGATGACTGCATGTTGTGGTGTCTTCCTATTTGCATTGAATCTCCCTGGGATCTGCTGAGCTTCTTGTACCTATATATCCAGATTTTTAGCAAGGCCTGGGAAATTCTCCTCTATTAAATCTTCAAATAGCTCATTCAGCCCTTGCGTGTGTTCTTCTTCACCTTCCGGAATCCTTATCATCCTCCGGTTCGGTTTTTTCACATAATCCCACATTTATTGTAGGCTTATTTCTTTTTTCTTCATTTTCTGCTCAATCTCTGTGACTGACTTATTCAATTGGAAGAAGCTGTCTTCAATCTCTGAGATTCTTTATTCTAATTCATCTACCCTGTTTTTGAGGCTTTCCATTGTGTTTTGTAGTTCCCTGAATAAGTCCTTCATTTCCAGAATATTAGTTTTATTTTTCTTTAGTATTTCAATTTCTTTAGTAAATTTTTCTTCCAAGTCCAGGATTTTTTTGTGGTTTCTTTGTGGTGCTTATCCATTTTTTCTTGCATATCATTAAGTTTTCTTACAATCCATGTTTGTAATTCTTCTGTCATTTTAGTATTCTGGACTTGGTTAATGTCCTTTGCTAGAGAGCCGGTGTTCCTCTTTGGGGGTGTGCTTTCCATTTGATTTTTCATACTTCCAGGGATCTTTCACTGGGTCCTTCCCATCTGGATTAGCTGTTGCTTCTCTTCTTTCAGTTTTCATTTGGAAAGTAACACATCGTGTGTATTTTCTGTTCCAGTGAATGGTGTGGTAGAGAGGCAGATTGCAGGTGCTGCCTATTAGCGTGGATGTGTGCACTTCTATGGTTACTTGATCTGCCGCTAGAGGGAGCTGCTAGTATGTTGTTCAGGGTTCTTCTACCACAGCTGGGAGGGTCCTCCTGATGGGAGGGGTTACTTTAGGAACTTGTTTTGGTCCCTTGCCAGGATTTTTGTTCCCTAACCATGGACCTCACTGTTGGTATCTGACTGGAGGTGGAAATCCAGCCCCAGTGTTTTGATCTTACTGGATGACTTAAACCGGTCTGACAAGTAAAGTCACTGGGCTGTCAGCTATTGGTCAGTGCCAAGGTCCCATAGACCGAAGTTTGTCACAGAGGGAAAGTGGTTCTTTATGTTTCCCTGCGGCAACCCCCAGGTGGAGCCTACCTGTTTCCACACAAAAGATGCTAGCTAGAGGGAGGGGGCACTGCCCCAGTTCTCCCAGTGCCCCAGTGCCTGCAAGTCCCACAGGGGTTAGCCTCCCACAACTGAGGAAGTGTTCAGAATTCACCCCTCAAAAACAGGCCTGGCTAGTTGACTTTAGGTCTTGCAAGGGTGAAGCTTGTCGTGAGAGTTCCCAGGCTGGGAGAAGGGAGCTGCCCCACACTGTATTGCACCGCAGTGGCAGTATTGAGAGCCCCGAGAACCGCGATCACCCGCCCACAGGGCGCCAACACTGGAGGCGACCATTCAGGGGTTGGCAGGTGCCAGATCAGGGAGCTGAGTCAACAGGGTGCTCTGTTGTCTCTTTTATGTCACCCTCCCCCAATCTCACGTCTGTCCAGCAGTAGCTCTCACTCTTACTGACCCACTCTCTACAGGCCTAATTGCCAGTGACGGTTTCCAGGTTAGAGTCCTCTACTTAGTAATCACCTCCTTGATTTGGACCCGCTGGGTGCCAGAGACAAGCTTCCTGACTCCTAACTGCCTCCGGAAGTAGCCCAGACCAGCCCCTCCTCTGTCCGGTGTAGTCCTGGCACGGAGCTCTGGGGAGTTCAAGATGCTCCCTGCTACTGTCTCCTCTCCAAAGATTCCCATGTCTCCTACCACGATTCTGTACCCACTTCACGCAGGTCCCTGTCTCGGTGGGCTTGTAAGTCAGTGGGGAAGCTAGACTTTCTCTTGAGGGTTTGATCCCACTGCACTTGCTGGCCAGGTGGGCACAGCTATCCCATGCTGCACTCTCTATTGTCTGTCTTGCACTCTCCAGGTTTCACATTCCTATCTCCTGTTCACCTTTTTTTCCCTTCCTGTTTTGCGTGTCCCACGTTAAATCTCCACTGATTCACCTAGCTATTTTTGTGGGACAGGGATCCATTCATGTGTAGCAGACCGAGATCTACGCCTGTTTCTCTGGGAGCAAGAATCTGGGAGGTTACCTTAACTCCATCATTTTTTTCCCCCAGAAAAACTATTCTTTTTTCTTTTTTTTTCTTCTGACTGTATTTTCAAATAGTCTATATTCAAGTTTACTAATTCTCTCTTCTGCTCGATCATTTCTGCTATTGAGAGACTCTTTCCGTCTGTCATTTGAATTCTTAATCTCTAGAATTTCTGCTTGATTTTTTTCTTGTTGTTACTTCAATCTGTTTGTTAAATTTTTCTGATGGGCTTCTGAATTCCTTCTCTGTGTTGTCTTGAAGTTCACTGAGCTTCTTTAGGATAGGTGTTTTGAATACTTTCTGAAAGGTCACCTATCTTCATCATTCCACGATTGGTCACTGGTACCTTATTTAGTTTGTTTGGTGAGGTCATGCCTTCCTGGATGGAGGTTCTTGATGTTTGTGGATATTCATCAATGTCTGGGCATTGAAGAGTTAGGTGTTTATTTTGATCTTCCCAATCTGGGCTAATTTGAATATCGGGAGAAGGCTTTCCAGATATTCAAAAGGAATTGAGTGTGGTAGTCAAAGTCTTTGGTCATGGCAGCTGTATCAGCCCTGGGAGTGCCTCAAGTCCAGTAATGCTGTGACTTGTGCAGGTTCCTGGTGTTACTGCCAGCATGGGTAAGATACAAGAGAATTCCCTGGATTACCAGGCAAAGTCTCTCATGCTTTTCCCTCACTCTCTGTGCTGGGCTGCTGAAATTGGGGGAGGAGTGACACGGGGACTCCCTCATGGTCACCAGCACCAAGTCACACCTGAAGTCAGCTCTGTCTCACCCAAAGCCAGTGGTAAATGTTGTCTGGCTACCTCTGTTATTTATTCAAAGTCCAAGGGCTCTTTAGTCAGCAAGTGATGAATCCTACCAGGAGGGGGTCCTTCCCTTCAAGGCAGTAGCATGCTTCCTTCTGGCCCTGGCTGGGTCTCTAGACTCAAGGGCCTTAAGAGTCTTCTTGATAGCTTTATTTTACTGTGGCTAAGCTGCTACCCAAGTTGCAAAACAAAGTTCTCTGAGCTCTTCCTTTTTCTTTCCTCAAGTGAAACAAGACTCTCCCTGAGCTGTGCTTCCTGTAGTTGGGGAGGGGTGACACAGGCATTGGCTTGGCAGCAGCTTCTGGTGTCTCACTGAGTCATGTGTACCCAAATTCTACTGGTTCCGAGCCAGCACAGTCACAAGTATTGCCCAAGTTCTGCAGTTTTTGTGGCCCAACTGCCTTATGAATTTAGTCCGGGCCCCAGGCTACCCTTTGCCTGCTGGTGGTGGGACTGGTGGTAACTTGGGCTTTGGGATAGAGGATTTCCTTCAGGCTGGGCTGGACAAAATGCTCTCTCACTGAGCACTGGCAGAAATCTGGCCTGTGCTGTGTTCTCCTGGGGCAGTATAACCCTGAGTTTCAGTTTAAAATCCCACAATCACCTCACTGCCCTTCCCCCAGGGACATGGCTTCTCTCTCTCTTGATATGCTGGCAAGGCATTGCCCGAGGATGAGGGAGGGGTGGTGTAGGCCAAGCAATACTGTTTTTCTGCTCTCTGATTTAGTGTTTCCTTCCTTGATGTAATGTTAAAGCCAGGTAGTATGATCACTCATCTGAAGCTGTTTGCTTTGTAGACAGTATTGAATTAGGAGTTTTTGCAGAGGGACAATGGGTACAGGTTTCTATTTGGCCATCTTGCTCCACTCTATCCTATTTTACAGTATTTTATAATTGTTAAGCCCTGATGTGTTGGGGCAGTCTGATTTACAGCACTTTTCCTGGGATAATTTTTAATAATATCTCTTTACTTTCCCAAAGTTTTTCTAGTTTGATGATAAAATTTATAGTTCATCACCGTTAAAAAATAATATATATGTCTTATTATATTACTTATATTTAATATTATAACAAATAATATTATAGTTTACTTAATGCATTCCTATTCTTGAAGATTAGGTTTTGGTAATTTTGTTACTCTTATACTTTATGTTATCATTTGCTTTCCTCCTAAAAATATGCAGGCACTACAAAGCAATTAGATTCAACTTTAGATCAGGTACACCATCCGTAGGTACACATGGCCCTCCTGTGAGCTTTGCTTAAGGCAGACTTATAGCTAAGAAATCTGCAACAGACAGCAGCACCTGATAGCTAACATAGGGTATCATCTCATTCAACCATGCTTTCTTCTTTTTTATTCATCTCTTGGTGATCATATAAATCTTTTGCTGTTTGTCTCAACATCCTAAAATAATTTTTTTCCTTGAGAAACATAAATTTTTTCTAGACTTTCTTAGAAATATTTTAAAAGAGAAACACCCCCAGAGATCACTATCTCAACCTCTAAATCATTTACAAAGTCTTTCAGGATCACCTGAAGATTTTCTACTTATCTCCTTACAAAAATAATCTTGTATTTCAAGAAACAGATTTCTTGACACAAACAAACCAAAATTATAGTTTTGCTTCTTTTTATTATGCATTTATATCTTTTTAATTATTAGTGTTCCTGTATTTTTTATAATAAATGTCTTTTCAACCATATTATCACCTATATAAGAGTTTCATGCCATCTGATCAACCTGGTGTTATATGAACAAATTCATTCTGAGTTAGCATATTGGGGATTGACAATAATTCTAAATACTGCCACCTTGTAATACTTTAGGGCAATGGTAATTAGGGTGATGATGATAATCACCCTTTCTTAATAATGCATAATGTGTTCACTTCATTCAAGTAAACCTCATTTACACACGATGAGATTTTACTGTTAGTAAGCTCCTTCTATCATCCCTTTCATCTTTTCATCCTCGACTACTTATCAAGTCTGCAATTTACTAATGAAAGATACAATATGTGCTAAAGATGTAAACACAATGGTTCCCAGTGCTTAAGATATCCTACCATAAGTTATCTGTTTTTCAGAAAACACATTATTTCCTATGTCCTAAAACATTTTAGAAATAGAAACAGTGGCTTTGATATATGACAGCAGTAGAATTGCACAGTATGCAAACTATGACAGTATATATTGTCATAGCAATTTTAGTTTGTTAAGAATGGTAGACCCATTGAATCTCTCTACGCTTTAATGTTATGGTATGAAGGTCAGCCAAATTAAATCTGACTAAACTAATCACTTTGTTACATTCAATTCTACTTTGAAATAAAAAATTCCATTTGTGGACTGTATGAAACACTAACAGATTGAAAAGTTCCTAACTCAGTGATTGAGCTGTGCTCTTGGAAAGTCAGAGCTGTTCATTTCAGAAGGTCTTGGAGGCTAGTATAAAGATTATGATTTTATTGATAATTTGTCCATGTCATATCCCAATAAGAGGGTTAATAAAGGGTGTTTTGTAATTTTTAAGAAATACAGAGATATCCTTTATGTCTTCAGTGAAAAAATACTTTGTTTGGCAGAAATATTGATTAACACTTACTTGAGAAACCCTGAGTTTGTTTCAAAACGATTTCATAGCGCAGCTTGGGAGGGTTCCCCACCCCTATTATCTGAAGAAAGAAAAAAATCATTTTCATTGTCACTTCAAATGTAAGTCATCCAGTTTAAAAATGATCAAGGAAAGAGGAAAACATGTTGAAGAATGTTATGACTGTCTCAAATCATATTTGTAAGGGCATGACACCACAACATGATGCTTACCTTTTATATTATTAAAATGAAATGGGAAATAACCACTGAATTCTGACTGAGATAATCCATAAAAAGATCAGGTGCTTCCCATATCAAGCTGTCAACTCAAGTATCTTATTTATCTCTTGATTCCTCCTTAGGGAGGCCAAATGTGGATGAATGCAAGTGAGACATTTGAAAAGACTTGGATCAATTTTATCTTCAAGACTGAGAAGTTTTACTTTTTCTGCTAATTATAAGATACCTTCAGATAACTTTTGCTTTTGTAGTTCATTTCTCTTCCTAATGAATACATGGAACTCTGGGAATAGAATTCTAGATATTAATATTTTCCTCTGATTTCTTTCCCATTCAGTCTATTATGTTGGACTATAAGGGAGTGATTAAAAGGGAGCACTAGAAAAAACACCTGACTTGAAGGTGTTTACAATTAAGCCAAGGAGAGTAGAGAAAATCACACTAGCAAAGTTTTATTCTTAATAAATCAAGAAAACAAATCATTATGAAAGTGATGAAAGGTTTCGCTACCATGGGTCAGCCTATCAGAAAAGGTATACTGGGTGTCTAATGCATGTGGTATGATGAATTTGGCCTTGAGGAAATCTATCATTAGCATGTTTACTTGATTAGGTCATCCATCTATCTACCAAGATGTCTTTCCAGTAAAAGAAGAAAATGGATTGCTGGCCTGCTACTCTTTCTTCCTATCATATAACTTTTGTATTGAATTAGCATCTTAAACCTTCATCAAAAAGGAAACTTCAGATTCAGATAGTCTTGTTGGCAAGTTCTACCAAATATATACAGAAAAAATAATGTCAATCTTATACAAAGTGTTCCAGAGGATAAAAAAAAAGTGACTGCATTCCACTGTGTTTATGAGGCCAGCATAACCTTTACAGCAAAACCTGAGAGATCAGTATAAAGTAAATATCAGGCCAATCTCATTCATGAACATAGATACCAAAATTTAAAAAGATATTAACAAAC
The DNA here is from genome assembly GCA_963575035.1 of Avahi laniger. Lineage (NCBI taxonomy): Eukaryota > Metazoa > Chordata > Mammalia > Primates > Indriidae > Avahi > Avahi laniger. Next base: position 6,231 of record CAUYSK010124118.1, on the reverse strand, counting down.
TGAATATGGCAATATATGAAAAGGATATTATATTATAACCAAATAGAATTTAACTCAGAAATGCAAGATTGCTTTAACATTTACAAATAAATTAATGTGATTTACCACACATTAACAGACTAAAAGAGGAAAATAAATACAGAAAAATAATTTGATAAAATTCAACTTTCATTCATTATAAACCAGGAATGGTGGGGAGTAGTTCCGTAATCTGGTTATGGACGTCTACAAAAAGCTTACAACAAACAGCATACTTAATGGAGAAATGTTGAAAGCTTTCCTCTAAGCTAGAAATGAGATAGGAAGACCTTATTTCTATTCAATATTGTTTTGTAGGCAAGAAAAATTAAAAGCTACAGGGATTTCAAAGAAAGAAATGGAAATTTTTTTAAAAAAACAATATGATTAGTTACCTCAAAAACTCGAAACAGTCTACAGATAGGTTATTGTAATAAATAAGTAAATTTAGCAAGTTTTCTGTGTACAAGTTTATATAAAAATTTATATATGTATCTATATTACAGGACAAAGTTAGAAAATGACATGCAAAATGACTACAATAGCATCAAAAATATAAAATTCCTGGATATAAATCAAATTAAAGATATAGATCAGTCTTCTAGACACTAATTTGCAAAGCATTATTGTATTAATTAAAGACATAAATCAATGGAAGTACGTACCATGTCCATTGATTAGAGGATGCAATATTTTATAGATGTCAATTTTCACCTAATTCACTTATAGATCTAAATTACAACTGAAATTTCAGCCAGATTTGTTTGTCTTTATGTAAGTTAACAAACTGATTTTAAAATTTATATGGAAATGCAAACAGCCACAAATATCTGAAATACTGTTAAAGCATAATAAAAACCTAGACTGCTTGTGCTATTGAATATTTGAGTTAAAAGCCACAATAATTGGTGATAGGCCAATAGAACAGTATAGAGAGTTAAGAACTAGACATATACAATCATGAATAGTAGATTTAGATGAAGGTTAGAGGAGAAGTGGAAAGATGGACTTTTCAATAAATGGTGCTGGGTCAACTGTATATTCATGTGGGAAAAATGAAACTTGAACCCTACCTTATACCATACATAATTAATAATTAAGTCTAGTTGGATAGTAGATCTAAATATAGATAGTAAACTAATACAATTTCTGGAAGATAACATAAAAGAAGATCTTTATGATCTTGACATGAGGAAAGATTTTTCTTTCAAATAAGGGACAATAAGTATTAATCATAAATGAAAATATTAATAAATTGCACTACATTAAAATTAAGAAATTACCCTTATCAGAAGACACTACAAAGAGAGTAAAAAGGCAGATCACATAGAAGATATTTGCAATACATGCAGTCGACAAAGGTCTCATCCCTAAAATACAGAGTGAATTTCTAGAAATCAGTAAGAAAAAGATATAGCCCAATAGAACAATAGATCCTTGAAGAAGCACTTCACAAAAGGGGATCTCCAAATGGTCAACAAACATATGAAAAGGTGCTCAGCCTTTTTTAGTCATCAGGGAAATGTAAATTAAATCCACTCTGAGATACCACTATACATTCAACAAAATGACTAAAATTTGAAAATACGCAGAGCAATAGAAACATTTTATGTCCTGCTGGCAGGAGTTTAAGTTGGTAAAATCCACTTTGGAAAATTGCTTAACATTATCTACTAGTTGTGCATACCCATAACTTGTTGCCTAGTAATCCTACTTCTAGGAATGTGGTCAGTAGAAATGGACACAAAAATTCATATATGAAAATGTTCATGGTAGCACTACTTATAATGGACACAGCTGGGAACAACCAACATTTGACAACAGTAAGATGGATAAATAAATTATGTATAAATGTAAATACCATACCCCAATAAGCATAAATGAACTTCAGTTACATGCAGCTGATTTCAAAAGAAGCTGGAAGACAGACACAAGAGTATATATTGTTTATTCCATTTATATAAAGACTTAAAATAGGTAAACAGTGTTAGAAGTCAGGATAGTGGTTACCCTTGGAGAGAACGGGTTTGGAGGGGACATGAGTGGTCTTCTGGCATACTAGGAATGTTTTCTTCCTTGACCTGAGTGGTGTTTATACAGGTGTGTTCACTTTGTAACAACACATTGAGTCAAATATGTGTATATATGTCGTCCAGAATCTGAACCAATTCTCTTCACTGCCACCGCTCACCTGCTGGTCTAAGCTTCTGTCATCACCATCATTTCTCATCTGACTTGCTGCAATAGCTTTTTGATTTTTTTTCTCTGCTTTTACCCTTGATCCTCTTTAAAGTGTTCTCAACACAGTAACCAGAATTTTCCTTTTGAAATTGTCAAATTATATCACCCTACTGCTCAAAGTGATAGCAATGGCTCCACATTTCACACAGAATAAAAGCCAAGATTCTTACGACCACTTGTAAGAACCTATATGATCTGGTCCCCAATTACCTCTGTGTAGTCATCTCCTGTTACTCCCCTTGTGTGGTGCCCTTTGCAGTTTCCGAAACACACTGGGGTGCTCCTTCCTTAGGGCCTTTGCATTGTTGTTCCTACAGTCTGGCATGTCCTTCCTGGAGGTATCTGCAGACTGCTCCATCCAAATCTCTTTTGGATGTGACTTTCTCATGATGCATCTGAATGTGTCCTAATTCCACAGATTTGCTACAAGGTTTTTAAGTGCAGATATTTTAATAATTGATTTTTGAATTATCATTTATTTGGTATATGTTATTGCAACTTGAGTTCACAGGACTATTAAAGACCAACGGTAATGATTAGGAAAAGGGCCCAGGATATCTCAGAATGTTAACATTTATCTTAAATGGCAGGAAAAATGCTCCCTGAGATATCTATTCTATATTGACCAAAGACTCATACAGTGAGTTTCTATTTAAATCAGAAATCCAATGAATTGATAGTTTAAATTTAAATCAATAACAAAATAACACTTATTGAGTACTGCTCTAGGAACTTCACTGTATTAACTCATTTAAAAGTCAATGATGATTATTGACTCAAATTTACAGGCTAGACCCCCCAAGTCTCAGAGGGGCTAAAATTGAAAATTATCTCCTCCTAGGAGTGAGGCATATTTGTGATACCATGTTAAAATTAGAATATTTCAGAGAGACAATAGAATGGAACAAAAAACAAATCATAGCTGTGGAATCATACTCACATGAGAATATTGACTCTGCCACTAATTCCCTACAAATCCTTGGACAAATCACTTAACCTCCCAGGATTGAAGTTTTGTTATTTAAAAAAATGGGATAAAATCACATATTTTATTTATTTTACGTATGCCACTTTTATCCACGTTGACTAGGAAGTGGGTTTCAAGACCAACTAAGGTAGATCTTCGAACACCAACATAATCAGATTATACAATAATCTTACTTCCCTTTTTCCCTTCCTCCCTCCCTTCCCATCTTTTCTCCCTCCCTTTCTTCCTTCCTTCCTTCTTCTCTAAATAACTACCATTTGTTACGCACCTGCTTCAGGCCAAGTACCTTACATCCATAAACCAAGCTTTTCTTTTTTTCTTTTCTTCATTCTATTTTTAATATATTTTCAGTTAATTTTTCCATCAGTCTGGTGAAAATGGTATTGATAACCCTAAATTATAGAGGAGGTAGTCAGGGGTTTGGTCTAGGTTGTCACTGCAAGTCACATAGGTGTGCTTAGACCACATACTCTATGTCTGTAATCCCCAGACCATGAGCTTTGGCCTGGTACTGGCCATGACATGTTAGGAACAGGGCCATGCATCACTTCCTGAGCTCCACCTCCCCTGCCTCTTCCCTCTGGTGAAAAAATTGTCTTCCATGAAGCTTAGGACCCTGGCTGCATAGCATAAGGTGAGCAGTGAGCAAGCAAGTGAATTTTCATCTGTATTTACTACTGCCCAGCTCCCCATTACTCACATCACTGTCGGAGCTCTGTCCCCCCGAACCTGTAAAAATTGTCTTCCATGAAACCTGGTGCCAAAAGATCGCTGCTATAAATGATAAAAAAGCTAGAGCAAGGTTAATCTAAGCCCAGGAGAAATATGTTCATTTATATGTTTTAGTTAAAACCAGGAATGGGGAACATTTTTATGTTGGAAGGCCACATTAATATACCTGTAATCAAGTAAGGCTGCATTCGTGAAATTTCAATTAGATAAAAATGTGCATTATTTTGTAAAAATCTAAACTACTATGTACTTAATAATTTCAAGAAATGACAACTATTTGTTAATTTTAAAGTTAACTAACCTTTTAATGACTTTGTTGTGTTTGCTTTTTGTTGAAAAGCATTTGAATATTAGGTTGCAACATAGAGGTCTACAGTTTCAGTTGATCCTCTAGATGGGCATCAGTCATTTGTGACCTTACGGGCATTTTGATTTATATTAGGTAGGAGAATGTAGATTCACAGCAATAAGTGGTTGAAAAGCAAAAAATCATTTTTGGGGGATGTTGCCAAAGGTGTGGGCATTCTACTGCATTCCCCATATTTCAATTGGATCTTTCTTAGTATCAAACAATGACTTTAAAATGTCATCTCCTGAGAACTCAATTAATTCCATCTGTACTTCTTTAGGTGCCTTTGTGAGATCAACTAGGTTAGGCTGAAATGGTAACTGAGTGTGATGTCATGCTTCTCAAAGTCAGTGAACCTTTCATTGTATCTCCAATTAATAGCTCTATAACAGCTGTGTATTCTTCAAATGATGTGTATATATCATCCTATTCCTCAATGACCTTTGATAACTGGGGAAAATATTCATCCAAAATTTCCTTTTGAAGAAATATTTTGAAAAAAGATAGCTTTTTTTGAAATGCTTGGATTTTTTGCCACGTATCATATAATATATAGACTTAGTTTTACCTTGCAAAGAAATATTCGAGTCATTTTGATTTGTCATTATACCACACAGAATGGCTGCATTTCTACAGAAATCTTCTTTCAATAATTCACATTGCTGATTCTGTTCTTCATAAAATTTAACTATTTGTTTTCATAGAGATAACAATGTGCTTTAGAATGATACAGCTAATCCACACTGAATATCTCCTCCTTCAACTAAAGATGCTATGAAACTGACAATGTGCTGTTGCATTTACTCAAATATAGTTAACAACACTTATAACTTGTTGCAAAGTATCACTGAAAATAGTAGCTTTAGCACAGAGATTTTGCTGATGCCAGATACAATGAAAAGAAATGAGAGCATCCAGATCTGTTAATACTTTTTTAAATCCATGCACTAAACCTTTCATGTTTCCTGTCATGGAAGGTGCACAGTCTGTAATACACTCACTAAATTTACCAAATTCAGTCCAACTTCATGACATTTTTCTTGAAAGTTGTTGAAGATATCTATTCCCTGTTCGCAAGAGAGTCCAAAGTAAGTAACTCTTCGTAAAAAAGAAAATCTTCAGTTATGATCTGAATGAAGTATAAAATCTGTGAGTCAACTAAGTAGTATCAGTTGATTCATCCAAAGTGATTGAATAATATATATTTTACATATATATACATGAATACACATCTGAATACATATGTAGTGAATAGTTGGAATGAAAGAGGGTTCGATATCAATTCTCTTCTCACTATGGAACTGAGAATGGAATGGACTTGGAACCCTGAATAGGAATGGAAGAGGTTTGTTTATTTTTAATGACAATAGCTCACAATTATTTAAATTCATTCTGTGTTGGATATCAAAATCCATAGTAACATCACCAATTATTTTTAATAATCTATCATCATGATCAATTTTGTTAAAAATGAAGAAATATAAAAGAATTTATAGTCTTTTTTTTAAATTCAGTTTCTGAATTTCTGGTGAGCATAACAAAAAGATTTCACTAAGACTCATCAAGTGACTATGAATTATACCTATTTGTCTTTCATTTAGAGGCACTTTTTAAAAACAACTGATATATTCAGAAACTAGTTATCTGCAGATTCAATGCAATCCCTATTAAAATACCAATGTCATTTTTCACAGATATAGAAAAATTAATTTTATGCTCCACATGGAATCAGAGAAGACCCCATATAGCAAAAGCAATCCTAGGCAATAAAAACAAAATGGGAGGTATCAATTTACCAGACTTCAAACTATACTACAAGGTGATAGTAATCAAATCAGCTTGGTACTGGCACAAGAACAGAGTCATTGGCCGGTGGAACAGAACTGAGAACCCAGATATAAAA
>CAUYSK010124116.1:0-47640 GCA_963575035.1 Avahi laniger | reverse complement strand
CTGTCTCGGCTCCCCACCGCTCGGCAGTCTGTGCTACCGCTTTGCTCCGACTTCTGGCACTTCCCTGCCTGCGTGGGAGTGGGGTTTGGTGAAGGAAGAGTCGTCTTCCTGTGAGTCAGATCTCTCTGCCCGGGCCAGCCCGCGCTGCACTTCCTTTTGTCCCACTCCCTCCGGGTGTTTCTACAGTTCTCCTTACTTTATCAGCCCGCTGTTTGTCCCTCACTGCTTCTTTGCAGTTTTGCAAAGCCGATCCTGTGGGAGAGCGCCTCACTCGCGTGTGGGTGTCCGTGTTCTTCACCTCCCACTGTGGGAGCAGAGAGCCAGGAGGTCTCCCCTAATCCGCCATTTTCCCCCCCACCTGTTCTCTGAATTTTTAATGTAATCAATTTGGGAGTTTAGTTGGCTATTTCTTGGGTAAGCATAGGAATGAAACTTTAGAATTTATAAGGAGAATGAACGGATGGGAAAGTCTGAAACTGCAGGAGGAAGGAACTCAGTTGATCACAGCTGCCTCTAACTCTGTGTCTCCAGTGCCTGCCATGAAGTGGGCCACAAGAGCTCCCTCTGGAAAGGATACTGTCTCCACTTTGCCTGCTCTTTAGGTGCACTAAACCCCTTGGGTAGAGTGCGGACAGAGCTCTCTTATGTTCATCCAAGATAAACTTGGAGTTTTTCAAAAGGAATGTTTTAAGAACAAGAAAAGAGGGGACTAAAACTAAACTAAAGAAAACTAATCTGTCCTCTAAGAAAATAAAGAAAAAATAAACACATGGAGAAGACGGAGGCCATAGAGATAGATTCATTATTCTTCGTCTATTCTCACCATAGGTAGACTTGGTGACTGTGCTCTTGCAGGAACATTCATTTAGCTCCTTCTCTAACCTGAAACATCTGCAATTACCTCAATCCTCTGTTTGCCCTGGTCTTTTACGAAGGCTTGTGATCACTATTGGCTACTCCAGTTCGTTTTGAAGTCATGTGACCTGAATGGTAGGTGTTATCACCCTTGAAGCCTCCATGTTGTATGAACCCTTCTTACATGGCCTTGCTTAAATCCTGGATTCACTACATTTTACTTGTGTGATTTTTCTAGGTCACAATTCCATCAACTATAATAGACTGACATTCCAAAACCTATCTTGGAGGGTTGTTGTAAGTATTATTGATGTCATCTTCAAAGTTCTTAGTAGAGGATCTGGCACAGTGGAGTAACTCAGGAAAATGGTAGATATTTTGATCACCATGGATAATTGGAAATGTCTATCTCTTTTTATGGCAGATTTTTGCACCTATTAAAGTGTTCTAAGTTTCCAGCTTGTGGTTTTCAAAACATAGGTATTTTGAAAATTATTAGGAATCATTGTATATCATTTCTATTTATTGTATATAATTTCCAAGTATCAGTATTTCCTGTTGTTTTAGGTCTTCCATGAGACAACGTCCATAAAGTTTCTTCCACAGAGCACTGTATACAGTGGATATTTAATTTTTGTTTTTTCCTCTTTAGGCAGCAATGTTCACTGTTTCCCACCTCAGAGATGCTGAAGCAGCTGCAAACAGTAAGAGAATAGTCTTTTACATTTATGAGGACTTGGCTGCTTATCAAAACTGGAAAGGAAAACAAACATTTAAAGAGTCAAATTATACATAAATTTTTCTACCCTCTTCCAGGTTTCATTATCTCATAGTGAGTTGCCCAATTCACATCAGATTTCACTTTTCTGTATTCCATTGGTATTGACTATGGAATACTGAGGAATGTAATAAACCATGTGCCACACAATATATTTTTAGTTGAGTATCAACTGGCTGAGCTTGAACAGTAGTGAAGAGAACTAGAGGATAAAACCCAGAAGATTTGAGATTTCAAGAACAAAGCATAAACTGAAACCAAATACTAAGTCTAGAACCAGGCAACAGATAGGAACCACTGACTTGAGCTGAGCAGGATGCCATAGATGGGCAGGGGTCAAGAGAGCAGAAGCAGTCACCTGGGAAAATAAAACACTGAAAAAGAAACAAATTGTATTAACATAGAATGAAGTTTATAAGAACTTTAGAATTACTGAAATGACCATAAGTCTAGAGTTCAGTTCAGCATTTAGTGTTTTCCACTCCCTAGGTGTATTATTATACAAGTCACTTCACCTCTACAAATTGCATTTTTCTTACCTATAAAAAAGGAATGATGTTTATCTAACCTACTCTCCAAGACACTAGTGATACAATCAACAGTAAAGCACTTGATACAATTGAGTGCTGTGTACTATATAAGGTAAGAGTAGCCTGTGGGTTCGATGCCCTATGCAGATGTATTTTGTTTGGTCAACATGTGGCATTCAACCCCTGGGCTATAGAAAATATAGATTTCTGGATTTCCTTGAAACACTGAAAGATCTGGAGCCTCTGGGCCATTGTTATTGGATAACAACAATAGGCTCAGCATTTGCATTTATAACCTGTAATAAGAGATTCGTGTCTCCCCTCTGCTCAAGAGCCAGACCTGACAGCTCAGGATATGGTTAATGAGGGCTCAGGGCTCAGGAAGCAGTTCTCTGCATCTGGCAGAGCATGACAAAGTCTTTGCAATCAAATTAACAAAGCAGCGGCATGATGTCCTGTCAGTGGGGGCATGGATATGCAGCATCATTACACAGAACAATTTATTATCATAGGTGACCATGTACTGGGGTTTTAGCTGCATGCTGATGTGGCACAACTCACTGAAGAAGCACGAATAAATGCTGTGGCTAAGGCGTTGTAAGAGTAATAGGTAGAAGCCAGAAAGCTAACTCTTACCACTCAGCCTGCTTTAGCATGGTACATTCTTGCATGAACTCTTTTTTTCTTTTTCAATTCTTCTACTGGTACTTAGAATATCAATGGGGTCGAATGTGGTGGGGGTAGCAGTTTTATATGTTTTTAAAGACATCAATTCTCCTTTCTGATATCAATTTTTCCCTTCTCCTATTTCAATAGTCCAGGATATACCTGCCTCCTCTAGCACCTTCCTCTCGATGCCACTTCTCCTTACTCAGCAGCTCTGTGATATCATTCACAGACTTTACCATGAAGAATCACTTTCTTGTACCTACATTAGGCCACTGCCCCTAAACATGAGGGTCTTTTCATGACTGCTTTATTGAAGTACCCAGAAAGAATTTTAGTCAGTCTGAGCTTCAGCCATGCTATATCTCTGCTAGTTTATTAAAAGGAGAGGCCTTTGTATAATTTGCTTAACTTTTCTAAGCATTAGTTCCTTCTCCCTAAAGATAAGACTTACTGAGAGAAAGAACAGTGAGAGCTGTTTCACCTGATTACTTTTACAGCATTAAAATGCAATGACTTTCTGTGTGCTCGTGACTGGCCAGGTAATCCAGGTTTCCATATGCTTCACAGACCTGGAGACCTTGGACTTGGGAAGGAGAAGGACACAAGATGTCTCACTGAGGTCTGTTAGAATAAGCAGCAATCTCCTATCTGTATTTCTCAGAGGGTGCTTGCCTCGTTACTCATTTGGTCACCAGCCTTGAGCGCATAGCTCCTTAGTAGGAAACATTTGCAATGGTAGAAGAGGGACTAGTTTCATTCACACACAAAGCCTCACCTCAACCAATGCAATATTTATAAAACACACTCATTGCCTTTGAAAAAAGATGTCAATGTCAGAGTTCAGGTTCCCCAGGAAGTACACTATGGAGTAGAGGTTTGTGAACAGTAAGTTTATTAAGAAATGAGATCAATACTTGTGGAATAGAAAGGAAGGAAGCAGGATTAGGCAAAATAAAAGCTTTGGCTGTGATTCAATCTTAACAAAATTTTAGGTCGATCCCACAGATAAAAATGCCTGAGACAGCTGTTCAGAGTTGACCCACATATTGGTGGTGAAAGGCAGGCCCTTATACCCCATATTGACCAGTTACTGGTTGTTGGCTGCCTCTAAGAAGAAAAGTCACCTTCGAAGACACAACTCTATATAGCCCATGGTAATTTGGAGTGAGGGTAGGTACAGAGAGGCTGAATATATGATCAATTTTTTGTTTTTTCCCCAGTATAGATATTTCCCCTTTCAAGACCACCTAGCTCTTTGCATATATGACTGACTTTCCACCCTCCATCCCCCAGTGGGAGACACAGGCTCACTCTGTAGCCAGGGCTAGAGTGCAGTGGCATCATTATAGCTCACTGCAACCTCAAACTTCTGGCCTCAAGTGATTATGCTGCCTCAGTCTCCTGAGTAGCTGGTACTGGCTAATTTTTCTACTTTTTTGTAGAGGCAAGGTCTCACTCTTGCTCAGGCTGATCTTACTACTTACTTTTGCACAATGCTTTATATCTCACAGGCATTATCTCATATGCCTCCCATGATGTGAGTAGGTAAAACAGATATTATCCTCCTTTTAAAGAAAAAGAAACAGAAATTTTCAGACTCTTCCCAATCACTCCTTCCTGTGTAGGCTTTAACAAAAATAATCTCTGTGGGATTTAGCTTCCTCTTCAACAAAACAGAGGTATAAATAACTTACTTGCCTAATATTCCATCCCAGTTTTAGGACCTATGATTGCGTACCTCACACAGATGTATGTTTGCGAAGTGGAGGAGCGAGCCACAGTGCCCGTATCCTGTGGACCACCACCCAGAGCTCGCTCCACTGCACCACGCTGCGCTGATGAGGCTGAGGTCCGTGACAGGGCTATGCTCTGAGATTGCAGGAAAGGCAGCTTGTGCAAGAAATAGGATGCAATCTGAGGAAATGTTTTCAGTGTACAAGTGTCCTTGGAGTGTTTAAAATTGCTGGAATAACAATGAGTAATATTTTTGTGTCACATGTGCCTTGGGATTTTTTTTTTTTTCCTTCCAAATAGAGTGATTTACGTTCCTAAAGTGGAATCATGTGGAGCAAACTTGGCAGAATTCTTTGCAACACTCACGCCTGGGTTTTTTTTTTTTTTTTGTCAGTTGTTGGCACAAGATTTCTACTGGAGTAGACATGCTATTCTCTAAATTTAGCTTACTCAATTAGTGAAAAACAAGAGCCGTGACGTCGAACTCAAGTGTTGGTTATTCTGATTATATTCCTACTTTCTGGATATTCCCATCACATTCCTTCCAGCTGAGAGCGCTTGCAGAGCCACTCTATATCCGCGGGTAGCATCCTTTTTCCCTACCTGTGGGGGTGACGTTTAGCCTATCAATTTTCTTGCAGTCTCAGCCAGCATTTAGTGCCCAAGTAGATTACCTGGAAATTAGGGCCTGGAGCTGACCCAAGTCAGATCTCATCAGCCTTCAACGGCACAGGTACAAGATGGGTGAGAAAAGAGGCAAGACACGTGGAAAAGGGTTCTGATGAAAGATCAGTGAAGCGGAAAATAATGACATTTTTGAGATTGTTTTGTCTCAATTTCACATACCTTATAAGCTGTTTATTATGACAATGTGAGACCTCCTGATCTACTTAAGTGTGCTGCTTCTGGGATTACAGTTCTGATATTTTGGAAAACCTGGCTTTATTGTATATAAATTTTTGTTTTAGACAAAGGAAGGGAAAATATATCTTAGGATCATCAGTTTTAAGAAGAGAATGCTCCTAGTCCCCTGACATGAAAGAAGTGACATCGTAGGAAGGAAGAGGAAGTAGTTTTGCTTACCACTGTGCTGTGTCCTTGGCAACTATTCTTGGAAGCTTGAGCTATGAACTGGCCTCTTAGATTTGTCTGAACTTTTTCTAATGTGCTCTGTTGCATTTTTATTCCTTGTCTCAAGAACTTCTCTCTTAAAATCTTCAGTTTTGACTCTTAAATCTCTTTGAAGAAATTTTTAAAAGCATAATATTGATTTAAATTACATTTTAATATGTTATGTTTTCCCATTTATTTGTAATTACAAATACTGTTGAATGGTATATTACCCCTTATTGGAAGGAGCTAAAGAGTTCTGGTCACAGTTCAGGTTGACAATAAATACTGAGTTTCACTTTTGACCCTTCCTAATCTGCTGTAATAAAATGAGCTGAAATGACAACATCAGAGAGAGATGTAAAGTCTCTCAGCTTCAAGTTCTCTCGTGTTTTGTGAATATGAGAAGGCACAGTAGTTTATCAGTCAAACTATAGCATTTGGAGATGGGATAAAAGATTTGAGGTAAAATTATATTGACAAATTGATACATATAGGTACTATCGAGGCCTCAGTGAACATGAGCTGGTAATTATTCCAACTGAAAGGCCCAGGACCATTCCTTAGAATAGGAAAAGCACTTTGGAACTTCCCTGGAATATTCGTGGCAGTGTAGTGTGCATTAAACCAAATGAAACTAAATATAACAGTTCTGTCTAAAACCCCAATTATCAATTCTAAACTTTCTAAGAACTCACATTTTCTCAAATCTATCTTTATTCTTTCTGTCTTTGGGATTAGTATAATAATCATTTAGTTATCAGGTCTGTCCTATCTTAAACAAAATAACAGGCAAACAAAATTATTTAAAAGAACCACAGATTGTTCAAACAGCAAAATCTCTTTAGCCTCAGTTTCCCCTCTAGCTACTTAACCATCTCTCTTCTGTTCAGAGTGAAATTGCTGAAAAGAATGTTTTCTCATGTAAGATGTAAACAATAGGAGAAACTGAGTATGAACTGTATGGGAACTCTCTGTATTATCTTTGCAATTTTGCAATCTACCTAAAACTATTCTAAAACAAAAAATTTATTTTAAGGAAACACAACAGTGTTCTCTCTTCACTCTCCATTTTCAACTCCCACTCACTCCTCAAACTGCTTTAGTCTGATTTAATTGGCGCTACACTGGCTGATTGGCTCTCTAAGTTTACCAATAACCTCCATGTTGATAAATCCAGTTATCGCTGTTAATCTTTATCTCCTTTGAATTCTCAGTCACATTGAACACCACTGATCACTTTCTCCTTTTTGAAACATAATTGACAGAAGAGACTGTATGCATTATGTGAAATAAAATCTATGTCTTGTGTGCTACGCAAAGGAGAATTATACTTGAAATGCATAGTCCTTCTTGACGATCAGTAGAGTCTGGGAAGGTGTGAAGTGCAGAGACTGACTTATTTTCAGAAGTGGAAGTATTAGAGATGGGTTAAATTTTAGCTTTACACAATTGGTTATTGGAGTAAGGCTGTTGTTAATTGGCTGACTTTTAAGTGGTTACTGGAGTCAATTGTTGCCATGCAAGATGTCACTGACCAATTGAGACGGAATTAAAACCAATTCTGGAGATTACTGTTCATATCTTGTACTGCAGCCAATGAATAGTCACTATTTCCCTTAAATTACTAGAGCAAAACAACTTTTTAATTTTTTGCTTGGCTTCTATTCTTCCAACTTTCCTCCCATGTCTTTAATTTTGTCCTTTCAAGTTTTTTTTGCCAGACCATCTTTCCTTTTTAAATGTTAGACATTTCAATGTTAGAATTTCCTGCATTCAATATACTTTAAGGAAATGATTTCATCTGACCCTGGAACCTCCTCTCTTTTTATCAATCCCCTGATAATTCATCTAGTCTTATGGTTTTAAATACAATTTCCTTGCTAATATCTCCCAAAAGTTGATTTCTAGCCCAGATCTTACAGCTCTACTCCACATATATCTAACTCTCTAATGAATATTTTCACTTGACTGTCTAATGCACATTTCAAGCTTAACATGACCAAAATGGATCTTTCTTCCTAAAATTCCACTTCCTCCACAGGCTTGTTCAACTCAGTTGACAGTAATTGAATCAGTTCAATTGGAGTAATACTTGACTTCTCTCCTCTCAAAGCATATTATCCAAACTCTCAAGAAATTCAATTGTTTGTAACTTCAGAATAAATCTGTAACATGATGGCTCCTTACCAACTCTATGAGCACTGTGATTGCTGGAGAGTATTGCAACTTCTATCTCTAATCTTCCCATGTACTAATTAAACTAAGCAACTATCCCAGTTTTCTTGAGACTTTTACTGGTTTTAGCACTGAAAATTCTGTGTCTCAGAAAACCCCTCATTCCCAAGAAAATGGGGATAAGTGGTTATCCTGTCCACTTTATACTCTAAAGACACATCCAGAGTTATCCTTTAAAAATATAAATCAAATCATATCGAACTTCTAATCAAGCTCTTCAATGATTCCCTACTTCACTCACAGGAAAAGCTAATGTCCTTACAATGACTCGCAAAACCCTATGCACTGTAGCCCGCTGCTCCCTCTGCTTTTCTGACTTTTCCTGTAACTCCCCTTCTCATTTACTTTGCGACAGCCACAGTAATTTGTTACTTGAACATACCAGGTGTCCTCCTCCTTTAGGGTCTTTGCATTGGTTGCTCACTCTAGATATACATACAATTCACACCATTATTTATTTCAGGTCTTTTCACATATGTCAACTTCTCAATTATCCACACCCCGACTATCTTATTTAATATTGCAATGCCCACTATCAGAACTCTGAATCCTAGATGCTTTATTTTTTCTCCCTTGCATTTACCACCTTCCAATGAATTTTCCTATCAATCATATTTATTACTTGTCTATTATTGATAGAATATCAATGAGGGTAAGAATTTTTCCCTGCTTTGTTTACTGGTATATCCCCAGTACTTAGAACAGTTCCTGGCTCATAGTGGTTGCTCAATAAATATTTGTTAAATGAACAAATCGATTGCTTAATTTATCATCCACACATGAAATGTTCTCTCTCTCTCCCTAGGCATATCTCTGTAGAGAGAGAGAGAGATATTGCTATTTTCTCGTGGTTGGGATTAGTGCCTTTATGAAACAGACTGCAGAGAGCTCACTAGTCCCTTCCACCGTGTTAGGACACAGCCAGAAGGCAACAACTGTGAAAATGGGAGACCTCACCAGATGCCAAATTTGCCGGCACCTTTCTCTTAGTCTTTCTGGCTCTAGAACTATAAGAAATAAAGATCTGTTGTTTATGAGTTTACCCAGTCTATGGTGTTTTGCTATGGCAGTCCAAATGGACTAACATATGTATATGTGTGTACATACGTATGTGTATATATCTACACATATGTATACACACATACATATGTGTAAGTGTGTGTGTATGTGTATGTTTGTAGGGGAGAGAGTAGGGAGGCAGAGAGAGAGAGAGAGGGAAAATCCTCCATGGGGAGATGGTAGATGAAGCCTTTCATTTTATATATAGTCATGTATCACTTAATGGTCAGGTTACATTCTGAGAAATGTATCATTATTACATGATTTTATTGTTGAGCAAATATCACAGAGTGTACTTACACAAATCTAGATGGTATATCCTACTACATATATAGGATATATGGTATTGCCTGTTGCCTCTAGGCTACAAACCTGTACAGCATGTTACTGTACTGAATATTGTAGGCAATTGTAACACAGTGATAAGTATTTTGTATCTAAACATAGAAAATGTACAGTTAAAATATGGCACTATAATCTTTTGGAACTACCATCATATATCCGGTTAATTTTTGACTTAAACATGGACAGTGTATGACTGTATTATATACACATTTTATATTTATATGTATGTTTTATATATAAAATATGTTTATGGAACTACTATTGTATATGTGATTTATTTTTGACTTAAATATAGGCATCACATGACTGTATTATACGTATGTGTTATATATATGCATATGTATGTTATATATAAGATGTTTACTTATATATGTATGCACATCTAGAGAGAGAGAGAGAGAGGGGTGTGTGTGTGTGTGTGTGTGTGTGTGTGTATTTCCTCCTCTGTAGGCCTGTCTTAACAGTTCACATCTGTATTTCTGTCTTCTTAACTATATCACCAGGGTGTCCTACTTGCATTTCAGATTCAATTTATTCAAAATATAGTTTATTATCTTTCTATTGAAGCCACACCTTCTTCAATGTGCTCTATTCTAGTGAATGACCATATTTTATGTCTGATTATGCAAGCTAGGAACTTGAGAGTTATATATTATACTGCATCTCTATAATCTTTCCTATCAAAAATCCTGCCACTTCTGTGTAGAATTTCTCTACCTATACTCTCAACACCAATGCCCACACTATCATTTCTCAGTGGGAAAATGTTCCTGACTTTTTAGTTTATTTCTTTCCTCTCTTCAATCCATTTTCCACCCTGCAGCCAAGCTAAAACAGAAAAATATAATTGTCACATACTGCTATTACCATATTGAAACCTTTAAATAGTTTTGGTGCTCTAAGAATAACTGCTAAATCATTTATAGGGCCTTCAAGGCCAGGCCTTGCCTCTGCGTCCCTGTCTACTTCACCAACTCCGTCTAGTTTAATCTCCACCTAGCTTTCCTAATTCTAGTCATACAAATCAACTTGTGTTCCTTAAAAGCTCTATGCCCTTCTGGCCTTGCAGCTTTCATGCATATTTTCCTTCTGTCTGAAATGCTTTCCCTTTCCTCCTTTTTCTAATTAATCACTGCTTCAGCGCTCAGCTCAAACCTTGTTCCCCCTGGAAAGCCTTTTATGACTCTCCCAACCTTGTCAGTGTCACTGTATAGATTCTATTAAACCATACTCCACTGTTCCATAGTCGGTTTAAAAAGTAACTTAGGTAATTATGTAATTGCTTTTTAAATGTCTTTCTCCTCCACTCAAATATCACCTATATCAGGGAAGAGACTGTATATTTTTTCACTGCTATCTCCTAAGCATTTAAACAGTTCTTTGCATATTTGAGTCATTAATAATATTTTGAGTGAATGGATAGGTGGATGAATGAGTGAGTGAATGAAGAGTAACTCACTGGTTGACACCAACCTGATCCTGTCCTGCCTCTCTCTTCTTTCTTTTTATGTTATACTGATTAAAGTTCTAGAAACTTGACGATAGTTACATTTTAAGTATCACATCTATGGCAGTCTTTTTTTCAGTAGTGAAGAATTATCTTCTTTTCCTTAGCAAGCATAACTGTAAGCTAATCAATAATTAAATCCCAAATATTCATATGTATGTAAAACAATGAACTTTGAATGCTTCCAGCTTTTAGTATAGTATGCTCATAGGAAATATGAAGCTGGGATATCAAGAAGTCTCTGAAATTTTTGTGGACTTAGTTTCTAGCTCCATTCTACCTAATCCCTCCCTTCTCTTCTGTGCCCTCTACCCCTCTACAAATTCCTATTTATTTATTATCTAGAACAATTTAGCTTTATTTTATTTCTTGTTTTCCTCTCATCTCTGTTCATATGAAAGTATGCTTTTAAGTGTAGATGATTCTTAGTCAATTTTTGGTATCAAGTATTAAATATTTCAGGGTTTTGCTTTGTTTTGTTTTGTCTTGCTATACTTTCTAATAATATGCATTTTTCTAGATCATAACCATTTAATATAAATATGGGCCATATGTTTACTTTTACATTTCTATTAATAAGAGCCACATTAAGGAAGTAAAAAGATGCAGGTATGATAAATGTTAATAATATATTTTATTTAACCAAATAAGTCTAAAATATTTTTATCTCAAGATGCAACCAATATAAAAATTATTGAGATATTTTATCTTCTTTTTCTTTGTACTAAATCTTTATAATCTGGTGTGTGTTTTATACCTCTAGCACATCTCAATTCAGATGCTAAATTTTCATTAGATATACTTAATCTCTATTTCAATTTCATCAAAGTTATAGTTGAACAATTAGATTTAAATACTCAAGTTATTTCAAACATAAAATGTTCCAATAACTAAATTGAGTATAAAAAATTTTTTTCTTTAATATTTATATCTGTGTTGACAAAACTTGTTCATATTTTACAGAATTGATTTAACTTTGAAGTACAAGCAGATCAGTTTCAAAACTTTATCTAAGTTAAGTAATTCACTAACTCTGGTGAAAACTTGAAAATACTAACACTGAATTAGAAGGAAAACTGCATAAATTGAAGGGCAATTCCGAATTTGACAATATGAACGAAACCTTTTAAAATTTTTTTTGTCATTTTGTAGCTAGTTTACACAGCACAGTTTATTCTGCATATTGATTCATGTTAGAAAAATTTGTAAAATCAATACTATTGATTTGTATTTTTAAAAGTTTTAATTTTAAGATAAATTCTAGTGCCTCTCTAGTGTACTTACAAATAAACTCTTCCTTTATTTGAAGTTTTAAACTTAGCATGCTCATATGCAGTACAAAAAAAAATCCTAAATTGTGTGGCCACTTTTTCTTTGAATATTGAATATTTGTCAAATACTGTTTTTTGTTTCAAGAAAATTTAGCATTGGAGTTAACACTACATTAAATATTTTTAAAACTCTTCCATGGCTTAACCAATGAGCTTTGGCAAAGAATTTAAGAACATTAAATACATTATTTTTTATTTCTCTCAATAGTTCCAAAAACTGGTTATGATTCATGTGTTTATGACACTTTTTGGAATCTACTTCAAAAACCAAAGTATAACTATTTTCAACATGTATCATACAGTGGAACAAAGCAATAAGGGAGCCATCAATCTCTTGTTTTAAAATTTTAGTAACTCTGTTGTTTCGACCTACCATAGATCCCTAGATCAGTTTTTTACGATTTAAATTTATTTTTCATGTCTAGCTGAAATCCTTCTTTGACAAATGTAAAATATTCAAAACTATTTATGTTCTTAGTTTGATATTTTAGGCTGCAAATTACCAGCATTTCTTTGTAAATTTGAAAGTCAATGGAGACAAAATGTGTTCAAATATTTAATTGGGTAGGATGTTTTATATTCTATGATTTATCTAAATAAAAAAATTATTTATAATATTTCTAAATTTAATAAAATAATCTTTGATATTGCTAGAAATGTGTATAATGGGCATTATTTTGTGGCTTAACTGAAGATCTTTTCATTTTAACTTTTAAAATCTTTTCCTTAATATTTGCTAACTAAAGTCTTAGAACTGAAATAATAATTTCTTTGCCATTTCTTCATCTTAAATTGACTTGTATGTACATATACAAGATTCTAATCAGTTCTATAGTTGGTCAATGTTATAAACTCAGATCCTGTTAAAATTAGTAATAATATTTTGAATAATTAATTTTCATTTTAGATGATTAATTGCTTCAATTCTTTTTTGGTTATTTAGATAAAAATTTCTTATCAGATTTATAATGTTCATTTAACATTGTTCTCTATCATCTCCAAGATTGTGTTTGCAAATCGAGGAACTTTTCCATTTTGCTCTGCTGTAACAATTTTTTTTTTCTGGAGAGAACTCAGAATGTATTATGGAATACAGCATGTAAGACCAATTAAGTCTCCTGAGATTGAGTGGTGGACCATGTAAGGAAAAGGATTAGGAGAATTGATGGTGTTAAATTCTCACTACGTAGCGCTATCTGGACTTCAATAATATTTGGATGCCATTTCACTTCACATAATTTCTTTCCCAAAAGACGTAATTATTAATTAGATAATAGATTTACATAAACAAATTAGATAAACTAAATCCCTACCCCCAATAGGTTTAATTATTTTAGAATTGTGCAGGCCTTTAGTCTTTTTAAAATTTTATTTTTTAATTAACAGATAAAAATTGTGTATATTTGAAGTGTACAAGATGTTCTGAAATATGTAAACATTCAGGAATGGCTAAATCAAGATAATTAACATTTGCATTACCTCACAGATTTATCATTTATTTGTGGTAAGAACACTTAAAATCCATTCTGTTAACAATTTTCAAATACATATACATTACTGTTAACTATAGTCACCATGCTATATAATAGATCTCTGGAAGTTATTTTTCCTGTCTGACTGAAGTTTTGTATCCTTTGATCAAGATCTCTCCAATACCTCCTCTCCTCTGCCTACACACACGCTGTTAACCATGCTTCTACTCTCTGGTTCTATGAGTTTAATTTTTTAGTTTCCACATGTTAAGTGATATCATGCAATATTTGTCTTTTTGTGCCTGGCTTATTTTACTAAATATAATGCCTTCTGCATTCATCTATATTATTACAAATGATAGAATATTCTCCATTTTTAAGGCTCAAATGTATTCCATTGTGTATATGTATGTCACATTTTCATTATCCATTCAACCACTGGTGGACACTTAAGTAGATTCTATATTTTGACTATTGTTAATAAAGCTGCAATGAATGTATGAACATAGATGTCTCTTTGAATTATTGATTTTGTTTCCTTTATTTGTTTTTGTTGCTGTGATTGTTTTTGGGGTCTTCCTCATTAAATCTTTGCCTAGGCTGATGTCTATAAGTGTTTTTAGAACATTTTATTTCAGAATTCTTATGGTTTCATGCCTTAGGTTTAAATCTGTTATCCACCATGAGTTGATTTTTGTGAGAGATGAAAGGTGCAAACCTTGTTTCAGTTTTCTATGTGTGGCTATCCAATTTTCTCCAGACCATTTATTGAATAAGGATTCTTTTCCCGAGTGTATATTTTTGTCTGCTTTGTCAAAGATCAAATAGCAATATGAAGATGATTTTATATCTGGATATTCAGTCATGTTCCATTGGTCAATGTCTCTGTTCTTGTGCCAGTACCATGAAGTTTTGGTTACTATATCCTTGCAGTATAGCTTGAAGTCTGGTAGATTGATGCTTCCCAATTTGTTCTTTTTGCTTAGGGTTGCTTTGGCTTTATGGGTTCTTCTCTGGCTCCATATTAAGCATAGAATTATTTTTTCAAGAGATGTGAAAAATGATGTTGGTATTTTCATATGGATTGCTTTGAATATGTAAATCACTTTGGGGAGTATAGACATTTTAACAATATTGATTCTGCCAATCCATGAGCATGGTTTTCCGTCTGTTTACATCCTCCGCTATTTCCTTCCTCCGTGTTTTGTAATTCTCATTATATAGGTCTCTCACCTCCTTAGTGAAATATATTCCCAAGTATTTTTTTTTTTGATGCTATTGTGAAAGGTATTGTGTCATTGATTTGATTCTTGGCTTGACTGTTATTGGTGTATATGAAAGCTATTGATTTGTATGCACTGATTTTGCAGCCTGATATTTTGTTGAATTCATTTATCAATCCCAGTAGTCTCTTGGTTGAATCTTTGGGGTTTTCTAGATATAATATCATATCATCAGCAAAGAGTGATAGTTTAACCTCTTCTTTCCCCATTTGGATACCTTTGATTTCTTTCTCATGTCTGATTGCTCTGGCAAGGACTTTCAGCACTATGTTGAATAGAAATGCTGATATTGGGAACCTTGGCTGGTTTTTTTTGAATCAGATTATTTCTTTGTTCCTATTGAATTGTTAGATTTCCTTATATATTTTATATATTAACCCATTATTATCTATATTAATACATCTAATTTCAATTTCAAATCATATGGTTTACAAGTGTTTTCTCCAATTTGTAGGTTGTCTCTTCACTCTGTTGATTGTTTCCTTTACTGTACAGAAGCTTTTTAGTTTGATGTAATCCCATTAGTCTATTTTTCTGTTGCTTGAATTTTTGCTGTCATATCCAAAAAAGTTATTGCGCAGACCAATGTCATGGAGCTTTTTCCCTTAGAGTAGTTCTCAGTTTTAGTACTTACACTTTCAATCTTTTAACCATTTTGAGTTCATTTTTGTGCATGGTGTGTGATAAGGATCCAGTTTTATTCTTCTGCATGTGGACATTCGCTTAGCCGAACACCATATACTGAAGGCTCTCTCTTTTCCCCATTACACAATCTTGCCATCTTTGTCTTAAAACAATTGATGGTAAATAGATGGATTTGTTTCTGGGCTCTCTATTCTGTTCCATTAGTCTGTGTGTCTGCTTTTATGCCAATGCTATGCTATTTTGATTACTATACCTCTGTAGTAGATTTTAAAATCAGGAAATGTGATGCTTTTGGTTTTGTTCTTTTTGCTCAAGACTGCTTTGGCTATTCAGTGTCTTTTGTGATTTCCATACAAATTTTAGGATTTTTTTTTCTATTTTTGTAAAAAATGTCATTAGAATTTTGATACAGATTGCATTTATTTATAGATTACTTTGCATAGTATGATAGTTTAACAATATTAGTTCCTCTAATCCATGAACACAGAATCTCTTTCCACTTGCTTGTTTCTTCTTCAATTTATTTCATCAACATTTTATAGTCTCAGTATATGGGTCTTTCACCTCCTTGATTAAAATTATTTTTAAGTATTTTTTGGTTTTTGTAGCTGCTGTAAATATGACTGTTTTCTTGATTTCTTTGCCAGAAAGTTTATAGTTACTGTATAAAGGCACTACTTATCTTTGTATGTTGATTTTTTTATTCTGTAACTTTACTGAATTTGTTAGTTCTAACAGTTTTCAGTTGAATCCTTTAGAGTTCTATATAATAAGATCATGTCATCTGCAAACAGACAATTTAACTTCTTCCTTTTCTATTTGGATGTCTTTTATTTTTTTTCTCTTGCCTAATTGCTCTTGCTGAATAGACATGGCAAGAGCAGGCACCTGGTCTTATTCCTGATCTTAGGAAAAAAGCTTTTAACTTTTTACCCTGGAGTATGATGTTAGTTGTTGGTTTGTCATATATGGCCTTTATTGTGTTGCAATACATTCTTCCTATGCCTAATTTGTTGAGAGTTTTTATCATGAAAGGATGTCTTTTGCTGCATTAAATTTTAATTGACATATTTATTTTTTAAACTAGAAAGGTAATTTGTTTAATTTATAACTAAAAAATAAATATTTCAATTTATTTATCAATTACAATATGCATAGATACTGTTGTAACTTCTGCTGCCTGCATAAAATATTAAAGTGAACACATTACAATTTCACATCAGTGCATAGAAAAATATTCAAATTGAATCAATCCGGAGACACCAACTAAACTGGTGATAGGCTTATGTGTAATACTAGAAATAGTGCATGTTCCCAACATGTGCAGTAAAATACAACAATAATATCTTACATGGCACAACGGTTAAAGTGAAAGCACTATCAAAATAATAAAATTGTTTAACACCAAAGTATTTGACGTGCTTTAAGTTTTAAAATTTGAATAAATAAAAATTAAATAAAATGAAATGTTCCTCACTAGCCACATTCAAATGTTCAATAGCCAAATATGACTAGTGTTTAATGCACGGATAGGACAATTCTAGATTCTACACTGGCATCTCTTAAAGTTTAGCACACAGCAATTTATTTTGTTTTCTAATTGCAATGACTTTTAAAAGAACACATTTCTTTGAATTATATGCTTTCTCATAAACTGTCTTATTTATATTCTTCCCATCTAGCACATTGCCTAGACTGCAGTAAATATTATGTGAATGAATAAATAACCAAACCTAACTTTGTCACTATTTCATATTCATTCCATTGGTTTAGAGTGATC
Organism: Avahi laniger; assembly: GCA_963575035.1. Taxonomy (NCBI): domain Eukaryota; kingdom Metazoa; phylum Chordata; class Mammalia; order Primates; family Indriidae; genus Avahi; species Avahi laniger. The sequence continues at coordinate 30,304 of CAUYSK010124116.1, read as the reverse complement.
TTTTTGAAGAAAGAAAAATAACCCAATTAATTCCTTATCATCTCTCAACTTTTTCAGTATATATCATAAAATTTTACTTGATTGTTCCTTAAAATCTCTCATTATAAAATTTCAATCACAAGCATAGAGAGAAAAATACCAAAAATCCCATCTCCAAATTATCCAGTTTTAACAATCATCAACATATAGCTAATCTTGTTTCATCTATATATGCCAAACCCTGTCCTTCCCCAACTCCACCACCAAAACTATTAGATTACTTTAAAGGAAATCACAAATTAGTTTCAATCAGTAACAGAGTATGTTTCTCTAATAGATAAACTTTTAGAAGCATTAAATGCAGTACCAATCACACATCTACAAAATAAACAATAGCACTATAAGATACCTAGTCAGTGTTAGAATTTCCCAAATCATCTCATGAGGGAGGTTAGCAGTTTATCCAAATCTGGATCCAGACATATCCCACACATGTCTGTTAATTTTCTCTTAATCTGTAACTGTTTCTTCCACATCCATTTTACTTAATGATATTTGTTTGTTAAAGAAATAAGACCAATTTTGTTACAGAATTATCCACATTCTTTATTTTGCTAAGGTACCCTTATGTTGTTATTCAACATGCCCATCTCTCTCCTGCATTTTTTTGTGGATTAATAGTCAAATCTAGAAACTACATCAATTTTTAAAACTTCTATGCAACCAGTCACTTTGGTTTCAACTTTCTCCAATCAGCTTAATGATTACCACTCACTGAATATTTTTCTAGTCACCAAATATTGGTGCTATCATTCTACCATATTCTCTCGGTCTCTAAGTATTTATGTCTCTTTAAAAATCACTTTAATATCAGTTCAGGAATGTGTAGAAATAAATGCTTATATTCAATCACCACGTTTTTCTTTTGTCCTTCGTTGCAATAAGTTGCATTTTTACCCCGTCTTTATTATACCCACTCTCTAAAGTCACCAATAACCTCCACCTTAGCAAATCCCACTGATTGTTTTCACTACCACAGTATTTCATGGAAGACTTTTTATTCCTTCATATTCTAGAGACTGATTTTTCCTGGCTATTCTACTTCTGTATTATTTTCTTTTCTTTAATTCTTTGTTCTTTCCTCCTCCTCCTCTTCTGTCTCTTAAGAAACCTCTATTTTCTTGTCCAGTCTTTTAATATTTTTATAAATGTCTTTTTATTTTTCATTCCACTTAAGACTATTCAAACATGAACTCGTTATTTTCTTGCAGACACATATTACCTCTCTTATGCAAACTCCAAATGAACAGTAAATGTCTTTTGTTTATGCATAATTTTATTTCCAGCCCTAGCAAGTACCCAGCATGCATATAATAAATTTTGTAGAATAATTTAATCAATGAATGAACAATCATTTTAGAGAGAAAATTCATTTTCTTACATTACTAACTAGAGATGTTCAATCCCCTTCATTGGATTTTCTTTTCCTGCCACCTTTACTTGTTGTTCCCTAGGTTTTGTCCGGGGCCTTCTGCTTTCCTCACTCCAAATTCCCTTTCTATGTTTTCTCCTAAATAGGCATGACTATATTTATACCAATGACTCCTTACATTTAGATCTCTAGGTCCAAATTTTACAGAGAAGCTTCAGATTCATATTTTTAATTTCCTACTGTGTGCCATTAGGGTCTCACTCCAGCAACTAAAACTTAACACTTAACGTGTCTAACAATACGTGCCCCACCATCCTTCATAATCTGCTGTTTATCTTTTACTTAGTATCCTGGGTTAGTATCCACCACCTTGTCCAAGACAGACTCCTGCTCGTTTCCCCACATCACCGACACTGCCACCAAATCCAATTCATCCAATTCATAGAATTTAGAATCCAATTGCCTTTTCATGTTAATATTACTGCTATCTGGCCAATGTCTCTGTTTTCCCTTGCCTCATTGCAACACTCTCCTGACTGACTTTCCTATCACTATTCCTTCCACTTTTAGTCCATCTCCCACATTGTCCAGATGATTATCTTTCTAAAAATCAAACCTGACTTCATAATTCCCTTGAATACAACTTTGACCCTAATGCCTACACACAGAAGGAAGCTTTCTAGATTTAGCCTACAACCTGCCTCCTTCACCCTTAACTCTGTCCCTTTCTCTGTATGGTGGGTTATGGTTGACTCTCTATTAATAAGCCCAGTGGAATTATTTTGTCTATTCCTGAAGCTATCTCTAGTTTCCATAGGGGAGATCTGTGGCAAGAAGAGGACAGTGCTGAATAACACATGATCAAACAAAGCAATCCTGGTCATTAATGGTGGCAGATGGGCAGCCTGGCAATGCTCACACTTACCTTAGAACCAGCTCGAATCTTGTCTCTGCTCTAACACTTTCTTGCAGGTAGATAGCCACTCTGTGTGTTTCCTCTGCGCTCTGTTCATAGTTCCATTAAAGCACATGTTATTAATACACAGCCTTCTAGTCATTTTTTGACATGCCTACTAAAATGGGAATTTCTTATGGGCAAGTCCATTTCAGCTTTATATCTCTGGATATATAGTTTATTGTAAACTCATTTATTTTGAGTGAATAAATTTTGGGAGGGGGAATCCAACAAAGTATAAAAGACTTGTTGAAGACCTATAAATGCAAAATTTATTTTTGATAGCTGTTGAGATCTTGGATAATGTATTTCTAGAGGGTAGACAGTGCCCTCTAAAAATTACTGCTGAGGCAGGGATTTTTAATAAAGGGCTCCTTTTAAAAGAGACCTTTAAAATATCACAGCTTCTTATGTCTGTGGATTGAGATTTCAGTTTATATGAAATATGACTTCTTATTTAGTAGCCTTTTAAATGGCCTTGTATGTGGAGACTAGCTCTTGACAGTCCCTTTTGTAACTTGAGCAAGGTCATAGCTCCTGAGTCCTGGTGTGTAAAATTGCTAAATGGGAAGTAGAGGAGGAACTCGGTCTAAAACTCCAGGGGTCTGCTTGGGAGCAAATGGATAATACTTTCCCCTTCTCTCATTTCAGATAAAAGGATCTTTTTATTTAAAATTCTTGCCTTAGCAGGCACTGTGTAAATAATATTTTAATCATCAGAGCATTTTTAAAAAAGATTTGTTATTGGCCCTTGTGCTAGCCTCTATCCTCTTGAAATTTATAACCAAGAACTTGAGGACTCTCAAGAACAGGTGTTTTTTATTTCAGTGTTAAGCAGATTTACTTGAGTGAACTACAGTGCTTCAACCAAGATTGGTAGTAGGTAAGTTTAATAAGATTCTTGGAATAACATCACCTTTGGGAAGCAGAAAATCTAAACTTGGGTAACCTGAGTAACTAAAAGTAAGTTCAGATTTGACTGTGACTACTTCTGGTAGTGCTCTGAATCCAAACATTAAGCCAGAGATTAGTTTTGGGTAATACTAACTGTATATGTGAGTGTGCACTAAAAGGATTATAATTTGGAGCCTGTAATTGGTATCCATTGCTTTTGTTAAGTATGTTAGGTTATCTTTCAAAAAGTCAAGTTAGGGATGGCTGACGAACCACAAAGAAGATAAATAACTCTATGTCATGATTGTTGAGAGCGTTCTTGCGCAACACGATCAATTGGTTTAGATGGTTGTCTTGAGCATTTACTATGTTCTATTACTCTGCAAAACAATTTACTTATAACATCATGTTAGACCTCAAAACAAATTTATGAAGTACATTATTATTATCATTTTTAGATGGAAAGTGATGCTTGGAAAGTTTAAATAACTTGCCCCAAATTAGTGCCTTAGATGAAATTTAATGCAGGGCTGATTAAATTTTTGACTCAAAAATCTCATTCTCTTTATCACTAATTATTGGTTTTAGTGATGCTATTGGGAGCCACTAAAAGTATGTCAGATTATTTTCTCACAGAGTAACTCATTACTTTTCTGGAAACAGTTGAGAAGAATGAAGGTATGAAAATTTTCATCTTTATATTAACTATCATTCATTTAACACCTACTGCATGCTACATTCTTGCCATGCATTCTCTTTAATCCTCAGGTCAACTCAGTAAGAGGGGTATTCTGATTACCTATTTATATAAGAAAAAACTAGAGGTCAGAGAATGTATTTCCTAATGTCATACAGTTAGTGAATGAATGAGCTGAAAATCAATTGCAGGCTTATCTGATTCCAGAGCTCAAGCTTTTCCCATTGTGCACAGATGCTTGGCACTTTTGTAGACAAAGTACTTGGGAGATATTATAGGTGATAAAAGGGCATCAGTGGCACACAATGGCAAGGTATATCATAATACTCATGCTACGACTTAATTGAATGGCCATCTAACTTTTTGAGAATGATTGCTATTTTGAAAGCTCAAAATTTGAAAATTTAAAACTTAACATAAATGGAAAGTTATGCTCCACTAAGAATACAACTTCTCACACACCAGGAAGTCCTCAGATATGGTTCAAAATGTGGCAATCAATTATTTTCTTTTAGAATCCAAAAAAAAGCATCACAAAATTTTTAAAAACGACTTTTTTTTTTCCATGAACCTGCTGGCACTATGTCAATCCATTAAAAAATGCAGCTTAAAAATGCATTTTCTCAATAAAGTGTTTTATTATAATAACTTATCCCTAATATAGTGCTAGGTTCTTGGGATACAAAGAGGGGGAAACCCAATCCCCAACCTTAAGAAGTTTATGTTATTTTTCTACATGCTTAAAATACTATGACTTTTCTGTAAAATTGTCACATATTCTGAATCTGGGGAAAAAGACCAGTAGTCTTCCTTTACTTTTCTGCAGTGATTCACAGTCCATGACTTTAAACCTCAGCTATGTCCATGTAACAGAATGGAGAGATGAGAAACTGATCCATGCTATGAGAATTTAGTATATTGTAATAATGAGAGCTATCATTTGACGAGTAACTATTGTTTGTAAGATACTGTCCTAGTTTTACTTATATTACCATGTTTAATCCTTACAATAGTCCCCTTATAGAAGTATCAATATTATTTACCCATACTGTTAAAATTAGAAATTAAAATCAGAATGAATTAAGCAACATATATAAGATCATAAAGTGGTTGGACACTAGGGATAGGATTTGCACCCCAAAATTTTAGTACCCAGAGCTCCCTCTCCCTTTGTACCACTGCATTATATACTCTGGCATACAAAGCCAATAGGGAGAAATATGTACTATTTAATTAAGTGGTGATGTGTGAAAAATCAGTGAAGTATAACTCCAATATGATTAAGGATGAATTAAAACAACTTATAAAATAGGGACATATTTGGAAAAGTATTTGAAGCCTATATGATGGAAAAGAGTTGATATCTTTAACATATAAAAGATATTTATATTAACAATAAAATAATAGATTGAAAGCAAAAGAAGGGTTCCAAGTGGCCAGGTGGTTCAAATAATATGTTTAGGCTCCAATTAAACAAAAGCAACTCAAAATCTCAATAAAATGCTTGCATAATACATATATATGTATCAATAATTAGCAAACATTAAACACTTTTACAAAATAATTTGACATTTTGAAGAACATATGGAGAAAATAACGCATTGATACCTATATGATAGTTTCATTAAACTTATGCAAAGAATCAGACAAGGAAACAAATATCTAACAAACACAGATGCAATTGTCTATATAAGGTGAAAACATAAAATGTCAATGACTAAGGATATAATTAAAATAGTTTACAAAAGTAGACATATAATTGAAATCTGGGGTAAGCCTTGAAGATACAAAAAGAAAAAGACATTGTTCTCCCAAAGACTTAGGGTATATATTCTCTAAGACTTAAAATATGCTTTTAATGATTGCATGTTTTCTATTCAAAAATTCATGCATGTATAAAATATGTATGTTAATATATATAATATATGAAATGTATTATATATATGAACATATGCATAACATGTATATGAGATATATATTATTTATATGAACATATATATAAATTATATATTTTTTTCATGGAATGTGGCACTATGTTTTGTAAATTTTTAGATGTCAGGCTTACATCAAATGTGAGTGACCTGGCTCTTGAGACTGGCTCTGTATTATACTGCTTAGTTACATAGAGTGAGTGCGAGGGGGTGGAGAGCAAATTTGCTACTAGAAAGTGTATGTTGTCACACTTTTTAAAATGTTGTTTTATTATAGAAGCAGTAATTGCATTACTATTTTAAGATGAAAGTCTAATTGAATCCTTAATATGATTTAGAATAAAAAGAAACTTTATAAGTGTCCAATAAATCGTTCAAATGTACTTATCTGTCAGCTCAAACATGATTTAGAAACAGCTATAATATTTTCTCTGTTCAGATATAAAATCTCCTAATTTGTAGATATTTTCTTTCTTACAGTAGCAAGTACTCATATACTTTCTCAAAGTGCTTTAATGCATGTTTTCACATTTGATTGTTACAATTATGTAAAGAAAGCAAATAGAATCACCTCTATTTTAAATACCAGGAAACTGAGACATAGTGACTTAAAATGCTATATAGAAGGCTCACAAAATTTTGGTGACAGAATGTCACAAAGTGGTTTTTTTTTTTTTTAATTTTGGGCAAGTGTCTGTTTGCTTTTTTTCAAGGGTGCTTAAATTGTAGTTGGAGGGAGGTATCCTTTATTCATTTGTACATTCATTTAATAAATAACATATTTTAAATTCAATTGAACCTTCTCAACTTCATTTCCTTTTATACTTTGTTGACAAAGTTGCTTCTCTAAATATTTGTTATCACGTATCCACCCCCGCCAGCCCTGAAGGAACAAATGAAACACACCTTGAATCTCTTAGCACAATGTTGTCCAACAGAAATAACATAATGTGAGACTTTTATGTAATTTAAACTCTCCAGTAGCCACATTTTAAAAAAATGAAAATAAAGAGGTAAAATTAATCATATTAGTATATTTTAGTTAATCCAATATGTACAAAATATTATAATTTTAGCTTACAACAATATAAAAATTATTGATATGTTTTAAATTTTTTTTCTGGTACTGAGTCTTTTATATCCCATGTGTATTTTACCCTTACAGCACATGTCAATTTGAACTGCCCACATTAAAAGTGCTCAATAGCTACATGGTTGGACAGTGCAGTCTGAGAGCAATTGGGACTTCTTATTGTCTCTTTTGACTCTTAGTTAAATAAAATTTGAAATATTTCCATACTTTAAGTGGAGTCTTGGGAATATGTCTGCTTGCAGAGTTACTATGGAAGATTTGCTAGTTAACTTTTATACTCGTAATCTCTGTGTAATTTCACACTAATTGAAATGTGAACTTTCAATTGACTCTTTGTGCTTTCTTAGCTCCTCACTCTATTCTGACCTTCTTTTCCTTTTCAGTAAGATTTTTCCTATCTCCACAAGGACCAGCCCTAGAATAGAGACAGTAAATGACACATTTTGAGGGCAAAGAAACATCCTCTTTCATAAAAAAATTCCCTTTCCCTTATTGCTGCCTGATTTCCACAGAAGTCACTTAGTTTCTTTTATGTATCATTTTATTAGTCTAACTTCTATAAGAGACAAACTCTGAAATTTCAGTTGCTAAGCCCTAAATTTACTTCTCTCTCAGATAATAGGCCAAATTCAGGCTTCTTTTCAGCATCAGTCCTGGGGTGGGGATGGTGCTTTTATTCCACAAGGTCTTTCAGACACCCCGTCACCTAGCAGATTCTGCCTTCTTGAACATACAGTTTTCGAGATCGTTCTTTCAAGCATTACCATTCAAAAGACAAAGAACCAGGGCAGAGAAGGCACATACATTCCTTAATTACCTCAATCTGGAAACAATACACATTATTTTAACTTATGTTCCACTAACAAGAACATTCACACATTCATTAGATGAAAGGGAGTATGGAAAATGTTTTACTGGCTGTTCACGTGCCTCCTAAATAGAAAAGGGGCATAAATCTTTGGTGGACACCGAGCCTTTTCTGCCATAGATGCTAATTTCTTTAAACTATAAATCTTGTGGAGGATCCATGTACCCTGAGAAAGCAGCACTACACATATAGAGACCTGGATTCAAATTCTGGTTCCAGCACTTGAAGAAATTAATCATTGATCATATTTCTTGAATCTAGTTTTTCTCATCTCTGTCAATATGGTTGGGAGTTGTGGCAGAGATGGAAATTGTTTTTTCACTACCATTATCTCCATATTTTGTTAAAATAAACTTCAGTTTTGCATGGGTGGGCAATGCATCTGGCTAAAACCTACATTTCCCAGATAAAGTGAAACGTATAATTCATTTTTTGGCCAATGACAAAATTGGTATTTCATTATTTTTCATTTAGTTTTTGAGTATTAGCTGATGCTTCCATATGACAGTATGAAAGATTTTCAGTTTTTGGTCCTTTCTTAGAGCAGTATATCATAGGAAGTGGGTAAATACACACTGTTTCTGAAGGGTCACAATGGTTCCTACAAGGTAGGATAGGTTATATTATGCTGCAATAACAAACAATCCCAAATTTCAATGGCTTATCTCAACAAAAATTTCTTTATAATTCAAACAAATTCTACTGCAAATCAAGGTGATTTTATTTTTTAAATTTAATTTTATTTTACTTCAGAAAATTACAGGGGTACAGACGTGGTTACATAAATTGCTTTTGTATAGTTCGAGTCAACATTGTAAGTGTGCCCATCACCCAGATACTATACATTGTAACCATTAGGTGTGAATTTACTGAACTCCTCCTTTCCTCTCCCACCTGCTTGATTTCTACGCTTCATCTCAGCCAACAGGCTGAGAAGCGATACCTGCTTGATTTCTGATGAGTTTTATTTCATTTGTACCTATAAGTGTTGCTTGATTAGTCTCAATTTAATAGTGAGTACATGTGGTGCTTGTTTTTACATTCTTGTGATACTTCATTTAGAAGAATGGTCTACAGTTCCATCCAGATTAATATAAATAGCATTAGTTCACCATTTTTTATGGCTGAGTAGTACTTCATGGTATACATATACCACATTTTATTAATCCACTCCGTTATCGATGGGCACTTGGGTTGTTTCCACATCTTTGCAATTGTGAATTGTACTTCTATAAACATTTAGGTCCAGGTGTCTTTTTAATAAAATGTCCTTTTCCCTTTGGGTAAATACTCAGTGATGGGATTCCAGGATCAAATGGTAGGTCTACTTTTAGTTCTTTGAGGTATCTCCATACTACTTTTCATAGAGGTTGTACTAGTTTGCAATCCCACCAATAGTGTATAAGTGTACCCTTCTCCCCACGTCAACGCCAGTATTTACTTTTTGGGGATTTTTTGATAAAATACATTCTCACTGGAGTTAGGTGATACCTCATTGTGGTTTTGATTTGCATTTCCCTGTTTATTAGAGACATTGAGCATTTTTTTATGTGCTTGTTGGCCATTAGTTATCTTCTTTGGAAAAGTTTCTGTTCATATATTTTGCCCACTTATTAATAGGGTGGTTTGATTTTTTCTTGCTGATTTGCTTGAGTTCTCTGTAGATTCTGGTTATCAACCCTTTATCAGATATATAGCATGTAAATATTTTCTCTTATTCTGTAGGTTGTCTATTTGCTCTATTGATGGTTTCCTTGGCTGTGCAGAACATTTTTAATTTGATCAGGTCCCATTTATTTATTTTTATTGTTACTGTGATTGCTTTTGGGATCTTCTTCATAAATTCTTTGCTTAGGCTGATGTTTATAAGAGTTTTTCCAACATTTTCTTCTAGAATTCTTATAGTTTCATGCCTTAGATGTAAGTCTGTTATCCATCTTGAGTTGATTTTTGTGAGTGGTGAGAAGTGCAGATCCTGTTTCATTCTTCTGCATGTGGCTATCCGATTTTCCCAGCATCATTTATTGAATCAGGATTATTTTTCTCAGAGTACGTTTTTGTCCTCGTTGCTGAAGATCAGATGGCAATATGAGAATGAAATGTGATCCACCACATAAATAGAAGCAAAAACAAAGATCATGTGATCCTCTCAATAGAAGCAGAAAAAGCATTTGACAAAATGAAACAGTCTTTTATGATAAGAACTCTTAACAAAATTGGCATAGATCGAACATACTTAAAAGTCACAGAAGCCGTATATGACAAACCCACAGCCAGCCTCATGCTGAACAGGAAAATATTGAGAGCATTCCTGCTCAGAACTGGAACCGACAAGGTGTCCCACTGTCACCACTTCTATTCAACACAGTGCTGGAAGTCCTGGCCCGGTCAGTCAGAGAAGAGAAGGAAACCAAGGGCATCCAAATGGGGAAAGAAGAGGTCTAACTATCGCTCTTTTCTGACAATATGATCTTATGTCTAGAAAACCCCAAAGATACTGCCAAGAGACTCCTGGAATTGATAAATAAATTCTGCAAAGTCCTAGGTTACAAAACCAATGTATGCAATTCAGTAGCATTCCTATATGCCAACAACAGTCAAGCTGAGAATCAAACCAAAGACTCAATACCTTACACAATAGCAAAAAAGAAAATAAAATACCTAGGAATATATTTAACCAAGGAGCAGAAAGACCTCTACAGGAGAACTGCAAAACACTGAGGAAGGAAATCACAGAGGATATAAACAAATGAAAAAATATATCATGCTCATAGATTGGCAGAATCAACATTGTTAAAATGTCTATGCTACCCAAAATGATTTACAGATTCAATGTAATCCCCATTAAAACACCAATGTCATTTTTCACAGGTCTAGAAAACATAATTGTACACTTCGTTTGGAACCAGAAAATCGCCCAAATATCCAAGGCAACCTTATGCAAAAAGAACAAATTTGAGAGGCATGCCTTTATCAGACTTCAAGCTATACTACAAAGCTATATTAACCAAAAAAGGATAGTACTGGCACAAGAACAGACAAAGACTGATGGATCAGAACAGAGAATCCAGATATAAAAATTAAGGTGGTTTTCTATTACAACTATTCTTCATGCAATAGATCAATGTTGGGGTTCAAGATACACTTTCTTCCCCTCAAGCTCAGAGATTCCTGAGAGAGTCACACAGAGACCTGCAATATTGTGGCCTGTGTCTAAGATACCCATGATATAGGCACCAACACTCCCCACAAAAGCAGAGAGGATTCTTGACCGCTGAGTAAGAAAGAATTCAAATGTAAGGTCATACACAAAACAAAGACATTTATTAAAAACAGAGTACAGAAATTGTCTACCATCTCAAAGATGACAGACAGAAGATTTTTCCAAAGGAGTCAGCAGTCTGCACAGGTTTGGGTTCCCCCTTTTTATGCTAACCCCTAATAATATGCTAAACTGGGGGTGGAATATTCATGGATTCTTTAAGAAAGGGATGGAAAGTTCTCAGAACTGAGGGTCCTTCCTCCTTTTGGTCTATACAGGGCAATTTCTGATGATTGTCATGGTATTTATAAACTGTCATGGCACTGGTGGGTGTGTTTTTATCATGCTAATGGGGATAGTTCATTTAGGTACACTGTTGCCTCAACCATTTGCTCCAATTAAAGGAATTCCCCTTCTGCTACAGGTAAGGATGTTACCATCAAAGTAGAATAACTGAAGGGTCCTATTGGCTACATGTATCTTAGCTAAGCATATTCATATTGTTGTGGCTTTCTTAACCCATGGCCCTCTCTTTCTGACCCCCACCCTAACTGCCTGCAGGATATCTCCTGTCTCACCCAGACATTAAAATCTTACTGAAAAGTCAATGAAAGAATGTTTACATGTCTGAATGTATCTTTAATTTCCTCTAGCTTTGTGTACTGTTTTCCAAGTTCTTAATATGTGATGACATCTAAAAATTTCCTTTGAGGAGGTTTAAGATGATTACTAATAAGTAGTTTTCTTTCAAAACACAGTGAGTGTGTTCATTCATTCTCTTTACCACCAACTGCTCTATTTTAGTTAAATAAAAATGATACTCTTTTAAAGACCTCAATTCAAAACCTATCTCCAAATTGTTATTTTCTGAAAGCCACCAGTTAAAGGGCTACATCTTGCCAAGGTAGCCTAATGGAAGTCAAATCCCATTGTAAAAGCAGAACTGAAATTATGCTTCATGCACATCTGGCAACATGTTCATTTGTACATAAGAAAGGCGTGAATAAGATTATGTCTCACATAAATTATCCACTGATTATGACAATTAACTGGCTGTCATAGGTATTCAATTATATAATTATCTGTGCCAGGTGTTCCCTGTGTCCAAATTTCTATTATATTACATTTTATTAACAAATCTGCTTCATTTTGAGGATGACCACTTAAAATACCCAGACTTGATCAAACTATTTTCTTTTTTTTTTCGTATTTAATGACCCAGATTTACAGATAAAGTTATCTGAATAATGTATGAAGAGTGTGTGTGGATTCAAACTCATTTGCCCACATCACAGCAACTGTTTGTACTGGCCCAATTGTTTACTATGCATGAAGATGCTAAATTGTGCATCCTCGATCGCATGTTTATAATGCAAAATGACAGGTTGACTCGATTTTATCTAGCAGAAATAACTCAGGCATTCATTGGCAAATTTGACCCAGAAGGTTTTATGAATGTTTTGCAGTGAAACCCGTGGACAAATTAAAATACATCTTCATATTTATGTGTATGAGCCTGTATGTATGTATTCATTGCACAGGGTTTTTCAAAAACCGGAGATTTTCCTTCTTAAGACCCAAAAGAGAAGCAATATTCTCTGTGAATCAAGAGTATAAATAACATTGTTTTTTCTCTTGGTTTTACCTCCCACTGTAAAATAGCTGTAAGCTATATACTCAGAACTATAGTATCTGTGTTAGCAAATGTAAAGAAATAAGTTCTTTGAATCTACATTTTTATTTATACAGAAATTCATGTAGGATTTTATAAGGACTTGTTGGTCTCTATGCTTTTTGTGGTAGTGAATATAACTCCCACCGAAACCAGGAATTAACCTTATTGTACAAAACAAGTGATTTTAAAAGCCTTTGATTGCATTGTCCAGTGCTGTGTCGCAAAACACCCTGACACTGACATCCATTAATGAAAACAGAAACAAAACGTCTAAACAGAAATGCTAAAAACACAGGGAGAGGAAATATGGAAAAAGAACATGTTTCATAAATATGCAGTTTTTATTTTTGACAGAGCCTGAATTTACCAAAATTCCTTTCCCATTGACTCTTCCCTACTTAAAATTCTAACTAAATTACTTGAACATTTTAAAAAAACCTACCTGTGCTGTGTTCTAAGTCCTCAACCATCTACTCTTCCTTGTAAAATATAAATCCAGCTGCAGGAGATCATTAAGACCCTGGTGTCATCTGACTGTGGGTATCATTTCCCTGTGGGTCTTGTGTGAGTTTGGGATTGGGGGTCATCTTTTTAAGGTTCAAATAGAGAACCAAATCAAAATAATTCACTATTGGGAATTCTCCACGACGGAGCAGGTACCTGGTTTTCTGACCTTATCTTCTGCCATATTTCATTCTTTTCCTCTTCCCTATCTATCTCCAATACCTCATTACCACTCACTTGAATGTTATTCACCCAAATAACAAGCATTGCTCCATTTGTAGGCCATTAATCATTCAAATACAGATACACATATTAAGTCTCACTTAACATTGCACATAGGCTCTTGGAAAATGGTAGTTTAAATGAAATGACATTTAGCAGGTCCTTGAATAACGTCATTTTGTTCAACATCATTCTGTTATAACATTGATGTAAACAAATTGTTTTCTTTATATATTGTTTTGCTTAAAATCAGTTTTCCAAGAACCTATCGATGATGTTAGGTGAGGCTTTACTGTACATATGAATATGTATATATTAGAATGTCTTTTCTTTTACTATCAGAACACTTTGAGACATCTTTATAAATCTACCAGTTCCACCTAGAAACCAACCTCACCTACCCCTTTACCACCACCAGTCCCCAACATGGAATAACTTTTTCTACAGCCACATCCAGAATACTTTATTAATTATTTTTGTCTTGTTTATTTATCTATGTTTCATCTTCCTATCAGAGGTATTTATATCCAACTGAAATATTAAATTACAAGCCTTTGAATAGTAGTAACATTATATTTTCCTTTGTACTGCTTTTACAACAATTATCAAAATGTTGAACACAGGTTAGATAGATGTTCATTAAAATAGAAATAGATTATTTATTCAACAAACATTTACTAACCACTTATTATATGCTTGGTGTGGGGATGAGCTTAGAGTGTAAATATGAAAGAGTCACAGAAATGTAAAATATAAAATGTAATTCACAAGGAAGAAATTAACTCTGGTGGTTGAGGTTTCCAAGGATATTCTATTTAAAGTAATTTTAAAACCTGAATATGAGAATATTGTGAAAAGGGAATTTTAGGCAAAAGGAATAGTGTGAAAAATGATCTAGAGACTGGAACATGTGATGTAATGTTTGAAATGATCATCAATATCCTAGAAAGATAGGATAAGGCCAGCTATAGAGTGGTCTCAAGTGTCAAGTGTAATCCTAATTGTTGCTCACCCAAGAGAATACCCCATAACCTTTTTTCATGCTGGCAAAGCTTACCTTCAATTACCAAAGCAGGAACTATCAATATTCCCTTTTCCCAGCCTTCCTCATAGCCACAACAGGGACACAACACAATGTAATATTGGCTAATTGTTTTTATAGGAATTATGGGAATGTTTTTTTTCCTAATACAAAGGAAAAAATCATCAGACATTCTTGTTTTGGCTTTGATTATAATTGTGGAAGGTACTGTTGGCTGGAACAGTGAATCCCATATCTATGACTTTCCCATCCTGTATCTATTTAAAGACAAGTAAAGCATAACATTGGAAATCACACATACTCTTGATGATGTTCTTGTTTTACTGATTTAACCAGCCTTGAAACTCTCTAGCTCTGAAATTGTTATGATAAAATAGTTATATATATTTCTTGAGCTACTTCTAACTGATACTCTGCTACTTGCAACTAAAAGAAAATCTTAATCAATTCAATCCTATAAATATGATGAGGCCATTGGGTAGGACAAAGCAAAAGAGTAACAGAATCAGATTTGTATTTTATAAATCACTCTGAGTGCAGTAAAAAAGACACATCAGAGGGGAGAAGAATGGACATAATATTAGTTACAAGACTTTTATATAAGGATCGGTAAAAGATGATGGGGAAGTAAGCAGTAGGACATATGTTAAGAGTACTATTTCTTTAACTGTTCTGTGTGGAATGTTAGCTTTGAAGCAACGTTAATAGCTAGCAAATATAAGAGTTTGGGAATCAAATAATTACCTGGAAAAACACTAAGTTAAATCAAGTTAAACTGACTTGCTGAAATGCAATGTAAACTCTCAACTGGAGGACTGAGTAACACTGCTTTCCACATGTAAAAGAATTTTCTTTTCACTGAAGTATTTTGTGGAAGTACTGTTTCACAGAATACATTGTAGGAAATTATAGACTTGGGCTATATATATTTGGTGGAATCCTGAAAACCTAGGGGTTAAATATGAGACAATGGACCTAAATTTCTGTCTTGAATGGTAGGATGGATAGTGGTATTGTTAATTTTGACAGAAACTTTTGGGGAAACAAACTGAGTTCTTTCTTACACATGCTGAATTTTGAGTTGCCCAGGGGACATCCAAGAGGGAAAATTTTTGATAGCTATTTGAATATGTGTCTGAAGTTCATCAAGGTCTTTTCTAGATATGTGAACAGCAATTAAAGTCTTATGAGTAGGAAAAAAATGTCCTGTATGAAATTGTTTACCATGGATTTTAACTGAACTTTCTGTCATCTAATTGAGGGCATTTGAGGTTTGGGGAACATCCTTCACAAAGTTGGAAGGTAGTTTACAACAAAATGTCTAATATGGAGAGATGATGGGTTGGTGCAGACTTCACATTTTTAACATAGCTGTTCATCTTATAGCCTCTGCCTATCTCTATTTACAAAGGCATCTTTGAAAAGCATAGATACACTTCTTAGGATTTAAAGATAGATAATGAGTGTTAACCTCCAGCAGTAACTGTGATGTGTGAACTTTTGGATATGACATGGAATCTCTTAGGTCTCTCTCAGTCTTGAGTGCAAGGGTTATTGTTACTAACTTCAGCTGAACTTGAATCAGGAATCTGGAGATAGAAAAACTTGAGTGCTTGTTCTGAGGTCTCTGACCTACAATATCTATAAACCCAATTAAGTGTATATTTTGAAAGAGACAAAAAACTCAAACGGTTGGTGTTTTTAGATGGAGCAGTATGAACACCATTTTGTGGACTCTGGAAAAGAGCGACTCATGTGAACCATTTATTAAACATGCTTTCTCCTTTCCTGAAGGCTGGTTTTGTGTTGATCCCTCTAGCATTCCATGTCAGAATGCATCCTTGAACTACCTTTTTTTCTTAGCCAGCTACCGGAAACATGACACAATAGGAAGAAGTCACACAGCAATAATGCCTACCTTGCCATCATTGCAGTCTGACTTGCAGAGCCCACCTGCAAGCAATAAGGTCACTGCATCCTCTTTTTTTTTTTTTTTTGGTACAGAGTCTCACTTTTGTTGCCCAGACTGGAGTGAGTGCTGTGGCATCAGCCTAGTTCACAGCAACCTCAAACTTCTGGGCTCAAGCGATCCTCCTGCCTCAGCCTCCCGAGTAGCTGGGACTACAGGTGCAAGCCACCATGCCCAGCTAATTTTTTATTTCTATTTTTTTTAGTTGACTTGTTTATTTTGTCTATTTTTAGTAGAGATGGAGTCTTGCTCTTTCTCAGAGCTGGTCTCGAACTCCTGAGCTCATGCGATACTCCCACCTCGGCCTCCCAGAGTGCTAGGATTATAGGTGTGAGCCACCGCGCCCGGCCACCTTTTCTTACTATGTATTTGGGGAATAATTATTGAAAATGTTTAATCTCTTGATGCAGAAACAAAAACAAGTAGATAGTGATGAAACAGAAAACAGTGAAACATATATGGAAGATATGTAAAAAATATATAGAGAGCGCATTTGCCTAGAGGAAAACACATTATGCAATTTTCCCTCCAAACATTTTATTATTTTTCATAAATCTAAGGATTGACTAAGTTGTTTAGGTAGTTCTGCTCCATATATCAACTAGGGCTATATCATCTGAGGATTTTTTTGAGCTGGAACATCCACAGTGGCTTCCTCACTTGACGTAGATGACACCGCAATTGTCCTGGTGTAGAATTTGCGGGAGGAGACAAGAGGTAGGAGGACAGGTTACAGTATTATGGGCCAATCTTCTGAACTCAATAGTTTCATTTGGATTGATTTCCCCTTTTTCTTCGAATGCCCATGACACTTTAACTCTCAGTTTAATTAATTAATTATTCTTTATATTACAGCTATTTGATCACATTTTATTTTTTTATTTCAGCATATTATGGGGGTATAGATGTTTAGGTTATGAATGTTGCCCTTGCCTCCTTCCCTTCCAAGTCAGAGCTTTGAGCGTGTCCATCCCCCAGATGGTGTGCATCACACTCTTTGTGTATGCATATACCCATGTCCTCCTTCCCCCTCCCCCCTTCTCCCTGCCCGACATCCAATAAATGTTATTCTTATATGTGCACATATGTGTTGATCAGTGAAACCAATCTGATGGTGAATACATGCAGTGCTTGTTTTTCCATTCTTGTGATATTTGACTTAGTAGAATGGGCTCCAGCTATATCCAAGATAATACAAGAGGTGCTAGATCACCACTGTTTTTTGTGGCTGAATAGAACTCCATGGTATACATTTGCTGATGATATGATTTTATATCTAGAAAACCCCAAAGATTCTGCCATGAGACTACTGAAATTGATAAATAAATTCAGCAAAGTCTCAGGTTACAAAATCAATGTACAGAAATCAGTAGCATTCCTATAAACCAAAAATAATCAAACTGAGAACCAAATCAAAGTCTCAATATTCTTCACATTAGCAACAAAGAAAATAAAATACCTAGGAATATATTTAACTAAGGAGGTAATTGACCTCTACAGAAGAACTAGGAAACACTGAGGAAAGAAATAGTAGAGAATGTAAAAAGGTGGAAAACCATATCATGCTCAAGGGTTGACATAATCAACATTATTAAAATGTCTATACTACCCAAAGTGATCTACAGATTCAATGCAATCCTATTAAAATACCAGCATCATTTTTTGCAGATCTAGAAAAAATAATTCTACGCTTCGCATGGAACCAGAGAAGACCCAGTATAGCAAAAGCAATTGTAAGCAAAAAGAACACATTGGGAGGCATCAATTTACCCAACTTCAAGCTATTTTACAAGGCCATAGTAACTAAAACAGCATGGTACTGACACAAGAACAGAGACATAGACCAATGGAACAGAACTGAGGACTCAGATATAAAACCATTCTCATATAGCCATCTAACCTTTGACAAAGCAGTCAAATCCCCATTTTGGAGTTATTGTTAATCTGTATGAAATAGAAGAATTGAAATTTTTTCTTTCTTTTTTTCTTTTTTTTTTTTGATAGGGAGAGAAGAGAGAGAGAGATCATTCACATCTATAAGCTTCTCCCTAACTAGCTAATGAAAGATCCTCAAAAATCCAATAACCTAGAAAATCAGTACAAAATACAGTTAGTGCAACAGAAGTAGTTTTATTGCTTGTGAAAAGCTATATGAGAAAACTTAGCTGACAATCAAAAACTGTTTTAGTTGACTAGGCAGAGATCCAAGATATGATGGCTACTTAGTCAAGGAAATTGACATTATTAATGTGTAAAGTTCCAGTATATTGTGTAATGTAAAAAAAAAAAAACAAAACAAAAAGCAACCAATTATATTCTACTGATTCAGTGAGAAATTTCTCCACTTTCTGCTTTGAAATTAACCAAATTCTTATGGCTCGTTTGCTTGTTTGATAGTACCACCAATGAAAACATGTTTTGCCATAGATTTCTTCAAATATTAAAGTCTATGATATCATGAATCCACTATAAAATAGTAAAAGTAGTATCCAAGAAAAAATATTGTAACCTATCCTTAAACTATGATATATTTGAGGTGAGGGGCTATACCTCACCTCTTTTTTTTTTTTATTTCAGCATATTACAGGGGTACAAATGTTTAGGTTACATATATTGCCTTTGTCCAGCCCAAGTCAGAGCTTCAAGAATGTCATATTTATGTCCAAGTTTTGAGAGCATCTAGGAATTAGTAAGTAATTATGAAATGTTTCCTAAATTGAACTGAAATGAAATTTTCAATTATTTTGTGCTAGTGAATCCAGACACAAAATAACTTTAGAGCACCAAGTTTCGCTGGCATTGATGGCCAATATTTGCCATGAGAATTGGATGGAAATATTTAGAGCTGAATTTAAATGTATATTATTGAAGGATCTTCTATTCTTTTCAGTTTGTCACAACCTTAAATGAGAATTTTGAATCCATGTGTAACTAAAATAGGAGAAAACATTCAGTGGTCTGGCTTGGACTGCAGATGTTTAGGATTACATCTAATTGCTTCACTGCTGCTGCTATTTTTATCAGCCTGCTGAAAGCACTTTTGTAAATGCTGAAAGAAAGCCTTAAAGGGGTTAAGCTTCTAAACTGCTGTGATCTACAGTCAGTTTGAAGTGACAAATTGTAGGCAAAAGATAATCTCTCTCACTTACAGAAATGCCAACCCAAATATCATCTGAAGAAAGACTTCAGCAACTTTAATATATTCATGTTAGGAAAGCAGAATTAAAAATAGGCATTTGTGGATCTTTGGAGTTCTGTTGCTTTCTAGATTTTAACTATGCTGGTTAGCAGGTCTTTTCAGTCATGGTCTGAGGGTTTACATGCAGGCTGTCTTTTATGGAGATTCATGAAAAGCCTTTGCTGTTGAAGTAAGCTAATAGATAGTCTCTATACTTCCTGTGTCTTCCACACAAGGAAGACCACAGCTTGTGAGGCAAGGGTCTTTGAATGCATTAGGAAAGTTTTAAGTTGCAGGTAATAGAACAAAAAGTGACTTTAAAAAAAAAGAAAATGTTTAAATCGCATGCAAAATGTAGAAGTGCACCTTTTTTTTTTTTTTAAAAAAAAAGCAAAACAGCACTTTAATATTGTCAGGGCTGTGTGTATTTTTGTCTTTCTCTAGTCCATTCCTCATGGGCACAAAATAGCAGCTGCAGCTCCAAGCAGGACATCACCATGCCACATTCCAAAAAAAAAAAGTAAAGAAGGCAAGTAGAAAAAGGGCTTTTCTCTTATTAAGCGGTAAAATCCTTTTTAGATTTCCTAGATAGCCTCTCTTTCTGTCCATTTAGCTAAGTCAAATAAAATAGCCATCTCTGGATGCAAGGGAAGCTGGGAAAGTGAGGAGACGGCAAAGAAGAATGAGCAAAACATAACTAGCTTGGATGATGCATGTTTAATTCCCCGGAATTGAGCAGTTTTCATTTTGAAGAAATTTTTGACCTGTTAACAAGAAAAACAGGGGAAGAGCTACAGGGTAGCCTTGCAATAATGTTTGCAAACTCTCAGTCTACCCTATGACTGTCCTAATTTGAAGGCCAGTCAAAGGAATTTCTCCACAAGTCTCCACATATATCAATGTTATACTTAAAGATCAACAAAACCAAAATTAAAACCAGTAAAAGTTAACAAGTGTAAAGACTTAAAATTTATCCATCTTATCACTGAAAAATAACCTCTGTTCAGATTTATACATTACTATTAAGTTGTTCATATTACTTGTATACAATTATACTTTTAAAATATACATTCTTTTGCATTCTGCTATTTTTGTTTGTCATAAATACTTTCCCTCTGTACATTGTGTAACAGTTTTCACTAAATATTATCATCATTTTTCATGTACTGTTGATTCCAAGTATATGCAACAATTTTTGTACTGCTGGAAGTCAGCAGTAGAAGTCAGCAGTCACCAGTAGTCATGCATAGAGAAGCAACCCAGCAGATAATGAGCTACAGCATCCACCTGGCCTCAAATTTCAGTTATACCACTTTCAGAGTTGGTGACCTTTGCAAGTTATTTAATTATCCTGAGCTAAAGTTTTCACATTTGTAGAATAAAATTAATAGTAAGACCCTAATAATAAATACAATTCCTGTAAATTGCTTAACGTGTGTCTTATTGTGCAGTCCAGTATGGTAGTCAGTAGCCACACATGGCTACTTAAATTTAAATTTGTATTAATTAAAATTAAAGATTCAATTTTTCAGTTCCACACTACATTTCAAATACTCAATAGCCATATGTGGCTAGTGGCTACCATATGCTACAATAGGTAAAGAACATTTACTTCATCACAGAATGTTTTATTGAGTAACACTAACTAGAATACAGTCAAAGCTCCATAAATAGTTGTGCATTTGCCTTTTGTTTTTCTGAATGTCTTTGGGAAGATGTCCCTAGGAGTGTGGTGTCTGAATCAAGAACATGGACTTCCTTAGGGCTAAGCTCATAATGTTTAAAATGATAAGACATATTTATATTTAAGTAGAATTGAATACCTCTCAAAATGCCTCCACAAATATATATACCCTCTAAAAGCAGATTCTTTTTCTACTTTTAATAACTAATCATTAGTTTAGAATAATGCTGTTACATAATATACATATAATAAATACAGTTGTTGAATGATTGAATGAATAATTCTATAACCCAATAAAGTACCTGAGAATTTATCCTTTCCATTTTACAGATGGAAAATCTGAGTCACTTACTGAGTTATCAAAAAATTTCAAACCAGAGCCCAATTGTGCAGGTCCCTACTGTGTCTGGAACCACCAGGGAGCCAGCGGGCTCTTCTTGTCTCTTAGCTAGACTTTGTATTGAATTTTATTACAGCATGTGCCTACTTTTGCTAAACACCCATGTTACCCTAAAAGTATATTTTCAAAGTGTTTTTCACTGATCATAAAAAAAGTTTTTAAAATGTCAGTTTGATATGAACTTGAACTAAATTTAAGTTCATATCAGTCTTGAGACAGATGCATAAGTCACATATTTATGGAATGGCAGAAGCTTTGTGACATACAAGAGACTCAAAGAAAGAAGAATCATAAAACCAGTAAAACTGTGTAGGTGTTGGGTGACCTGTGCATTTTGTGTCTGATGTCATCCCAAGGGAAATCATCTATTTTGGTGTTCCTAAACTATTTCTAGATACAACAAAACAATGCCACCCTCTTCTTGACGAAATGTAATCATTGCATTCTACAATTGATAGATAATTTTTAACTTTATTTTTAACCCATTGCTTGCTCCTGTATGGGCCAATTTAAACACACACTATGAGATAACTTTTCTGTATTTTTGTATGTTAACATTTATCTCACATATGTAATACTTTTAAGTCAGGCAAAACAGGATCGATTTGATCTTGGTTACTTTCCTTTCAGAACTGTAGAAATGAGGCAGCTAGATATTGATAAGAAATGATGAACGTTTACTGAAATCTAAAAAACAAACAGTCTGGTGGGAACCATGATCACAATAGATAATGCAATAAATTTTGGTTTTCCTATTGATGTGATTTTGTATGCTAGCCTGGAAATATATCCAGGTTTTTCGTTTTAAAATTAGTCAGAGTTGAACTATTATTTCTATTATATACTATCATGGTCAGCTAGGTATGGTGGCTCACACCTGTAAGCCTAGCACTCTGGGAGGCCAAGACAGGAGGATCTCTTGAGCCCAGGAGTTCAAGACCCATCTGAGCAAGAGCAAGATGCTGTCTCTACTAAAAATAGAAAAATTAACCATTTATAGTGGCATGCACCTGTAGTCCCAGCTACTCAGGAGACTGAGGCAGGAGGATCACTTGAGCCCAGGAGTTTGAAGTTGCTGTAAGCTATGATGACGCCACAGAACTCTAGCCAGGGCAACAGAGTAAGACTTTAGCTCAAAAAAAGAAAAAAAAAAAACTATGATGGTCTAAGTCTATAGTTTTTGTAATAATGATCATAAAATATCATATTTCTGTTTATTAATTGGTAATATCAAATGATGAGAAACATTTCTGTGTGTAAATTATTGTGTTGAACACAAAATAAAAATTTTATGTGATAATAGTCAAGGATCATGAAAGCTTCAAAAGGCAAGGAGGTATGTGTGTGCGTGCACATATGTTTCTGCATATATATGTGTGTGTACATGTGTGTGCGTGTGTGCATGTACACATGTGTATTTGTGTAATAGTATCATAAGCAGTGGGGATGGAGGAATAAAACTACTGTTGGTTGGATACTTAGTGTCTTCTAGGCACTTCTCTGGATACTTTATACACATTCTTTCATTCTCTGCATATTTCATTATATTTAAGGAATTAATGATCCATCCAAATACAGCAATATTTCGTCACTAAAATTATTCTGATTTGGTCCACTTGTTGAGATTAAAAACAATTCTCACTTCATCTTTTGGCAGTGCCTTTATTTTTTGAAATTAGTATAAATGAGTATAAATGCTGTTTAACTGTAAACAAATTTTAGAGTCCCAGAGAGAGACAAATTAGCATATATAGTAAACATCTTTACTTAAAAAAAAGAAAGCTATTTTTGTTTGTGATTTTCTAGGTAAAAAAATGTGTCTGTGTGTATACTTACACATTTTATGAAAAATAATATTTACAGTATAGTAAAATTAATACTTCATATAACTCCAATATAGTATGTACAGGAGGTGGTATTAAAGCTACAAATAGGCGAGTCCAGTTTTACCAACAAGACACTTTCTCTCTCTCTTTTCCAGGAAGGACAATTGTTAATTGTGTGCTGCCTCCTCTATCCTTGCTGGAGTGAATTTCTATCAGTATTTGCAATCAGTCACCTCAATACTATTTACCTTATGGAAGGATGATGTGTCCTTATTTTGTATAGATCAATTAATCTAGTTAACTAGATACCATGGAAGCCTTTAACTGCTTGAAAACCAAATGAATTTCTCTGACTATCCCAGGTCACCTGATCACGGCTATCACAGATTGGATTCTGAAGGAAACCAACTCTAAGAATGAAATTGGCATGCAGGAAGTTGATGAGGGAATACTTTTGGAAGGGTAGGGAAGGAAACAGGATTTGGCAGAGGGAGAACTTGGGCTGCTACATGGTGTTAATGGAGGCCTCAGCTGATTGCATAGGGAGTTCTGGAGCCAGGATGATCTGTCAGTGTTGTGCTGCATTAGAACGAGGAAATGGGCTTTTTAGTCCTGTGTCAGTTGTTGGGTACAGACCACCCCAATAAGCAGGTGTGCAGCTTTCTTTAGGTAAGCAGTCCCCATTGGGGCTGTCACCTAGGGCTTTCTGCTAACAGCACTCTCAGCAACTGGGAGAATAAGTCTTTCATTCTCAAAGAAGAGTGCCCATGATACAGTACAACCAAAAAGACCCAATAATATACCCCCTTCTGAGAAAATAAATCTTGAGCTAACAACACAAGACTAGACAAAATGGTCAGAATTTATTTATCCTAGAGACAGCTGGCTAGATTTCACAAACATAATGTTCAGCAAAAGAAGTCATTGACTACACTATACATGTTATCACTTCATTTTCCTGAGATTATAACGAACAACATTCACAAAAAAAGGCTAAATTAATGTGTGGGCATTAGAAGTCAGGATAATGTTTGCATTCAATTTTTTAAAATTTGATATGGCTTTTGCCATTAATTTGTGATATTATTTATAATTATAAAGGTCTTTAAGCACAAAAATCTGTATGTAATTTTATGCATGCATTTATTTAAGAAACAGGATATTAAATAGTAAATGTAATTTAAGTCAAAATTAGGGCCCCGTAAGAGTTTTCTTTTTATTTAAGAAGAATACATTAGTTTTTCAAGCTTTTGAAAGTCTATTTGGTAGAAATTCAGGTGGACAGGAGCCAATCTTTGGTCAGACAGTTATAAGTAGATAGAAAAATGGAAGTTAGATTACCTGGGGTGAAAGGAAAAATGTGAAATCTGAACTGAGTGACCTGTGACAAACACTGGTAAAGATAACACTAAATACCAGAAACTAAAGACATAGAGCTGTCATATGAAATTGGGGATGATTTTTCACAGAAGGATAATTACGACTGCCACATAATGAACACTTTCATGGGTCAGACACTCTGCTAAGCATTTAAAAATGTTATCTAACATTTCAAAACAAAGAAGGTGATATTTTTATCTGAAGTTTTACTGAAGAAGGCATTGAAGCTCAGAGTGATTAAGTAATCCGCCCAAAGCCACAAAACAAAATATTTCAACCAAAAGCCAATCTAGCTCTGTTCCAAAGAAAGTTTCTACTGTTCATATTATGTAATAATAAACTGGAAATGATTTTAAGAAAGAATATGTCTGTCAATAATAAATGTATTTAGTCACAACAGCTGCGACACAAACCATAACAAATAGACGACCTCAGATCAGAGATGATCTGACTGAGCAGTCATTCAATTCTGAGGACATTCTGCTCAAGAATTACACATACTTTGGTTTCCTTGTTCCTCATTTTGTTCCGCAGAGGAATTTACTTGAAAGTGAAAACTTTGGTTTCTTAACTATTATTACCCACCTGAAGTCATCGTTTCTGTTTATTACATCATAATCATCTCTACTTGCCACCAATTGTACATTCCCAAAGAGGAAATTATGATTTCAAGTGAAGACGATGGAACAGGAACAGATGTGCTACTAAAAGAGCGGCATCCTATTAGCCTGGAAATGTACTTCATAATGAAGAAGAAGGGAAAAGAGATCAGAAAGTATTCCCATATATCAAAACAGAGTTTGTTGTAGCAGTAGGATTACATTTATGTAGAAAAAGGCTGCTGAAGTTTCCATATACCATTCATAGTACTTTATGTTTGACGTTTATATACTAGAGAAACTGCAAAATTAGCAAAAAAAAAATCCCCCTGCATCATTTTTGGCAAATCTTGTACTTTAGCCTTTGCAACAATTTCTTTTATCTTTACTTGGTATAGTCATGCCACATTGACCCTCCTTCCAATTATGGCACGTCTATATGTTTCTGACTCCCAAGACCTCTGTTGGGTTTCACTACATACTTCTTTAGAGGTCTTCATGAAATATCCATGTCTTTTATCTCTAGGGAAGTAAAGCTGACAGAATAGGAGACTGTGTAATGATTCAAACTGTTTTTAAAAATGGATGTTTGTGGAAACCAGTGCTGGGAAGCATGTATTTCACACCAATTCACTCATAAAAGCAGATCTTATTCACTTAATATGTGTATCAAGTGAATACAGTGTATGACAGATGAACAGTACACAGATTAAAGACCCGTCATTACATAAATTCAATGGGCCATAATAGAATAAGGGAGACAGGAAAGGTAATAGATAATCACTCAACAATGTGCTCAATGCTATCACAGAGACATTCACTGTGTCTGATGGAAGTTCCTTGTAAATACAAACTAAGAGGCCAGGTCAGGCTGATTGGGAAAGATGAAAAATGAGCTAACCAGTATTTGCAAAGGTGCAGAGGTAATGTTTTGGATAGGGGCAGAGCCAAGCAGCAGCATATCCATATTTAGGCTGTTTGCTATGGAGAAGTCAGATGAAGATAGCAAGGTGGGCAGGGCAGGACCAAGTGAGTTTTTTAATCAAAATTAGAGTACATGTTTGTCCTATCTCCAGAGTCACTCTCAGAAAATTCCTAAACTAAACCTCCTGATGATGTTTCCAACGTCCTGTGGGAGCCCAGTGAGGACCAACTTGTTTTCTTTTACATGAGTTGCTGTTTCATTTCCCTTTGAATTTCCTATGTTTGGAATATGTTTTGCTATTTTTTTGGCAATAAGAACATGCTATTTCCTTCCATTTCCTTCTGCTTATCTGCTCCTTTTTTTTTTTTGACCCAGTTAGTTAATGTAGACTAACTTTGATTAATTCAAATTCAACTTATTATTAACATCATTATACCTGCAAAATCCCTTGAGTGGTATAACACCATGTTCACACAGGCTGCCCATGTTCAGGGGAGAGAATTATATAAGGCGTGTATATCAGGGGGCAGGAACCTCGAGGGCCATCTTAGAATCTGCCTATCACATGGACTATACAACAGTGCCTATCACACAATATTTTAACAATAGATAATAAGTATTTCTTCATTGATTGAAGATACACATTACATAATTTCAAAACATATAAATTTTATATAACACATTTATACACATAATATTTAGCAAAATTATATAAATAATATTTTTAAACATAATGGTGTTGTCTCTCTTCTCTGGGTAAAATGTCTTTCAGTTCTCTGTAGGTGTCTCTCCTTTTAATCTTTATTAATTATAATAGCTAACTCTATTTGACTCTTCCAACATTGTCTCCACCTTCTATCAAATGTGGGATTTTTCAGTGGTCTGAATTGTTTTGGATCCTGTAGGTGAGACAGAAAAGACTTGCTTAGGTTTGTGGGCAGCTTCATAGTGATTTCTTTCCGAATCTACAGCTGATCTGTTACAGGAACAACCTCACGATTGTTCTAAGTAGAAGAAAATATTCTAATATCTTTAAATATTTCTCTTGGGGAAGAAATTAAGGACCCATAATGATCTCTAGATGCAAAAATTTCTTACTTTAGTCTGGACGCTGATGGACAAGTGTTCTGTTGTTTTTGTAGAAACACACACACGAAAAAACAAGCACATGCTAGTTCTAAGCACATGTGCTGACTCTTCATGTTCAACTTTCTTATTGAAAACATGAAACATGCAAATCTGCAAAGTTTGGCTTGTCTTACTTACAAACATGAAATAAATGTCATAAGCTTATTATCCATAGTGTTTCTCATAAGGAAACTATGATACTTGGTGGTATCAGAGAGCTTCAAATACTTTGTAGGGAATTTTTATAATCATCTTCCGTAACAAACATGTGCAACAAAAATAGAAACAGAAAATATACAAAACTTGTATTTTATGAAAATCCATAAATGTAGAGATAAGAAAAGACAATAAAGTTTACTATGCAATTGTTTTGTACATCTGTAGAAAGGAGAATGTAAGTGAAAATTCATTGTTACTCTAACACTGGTTTCCCACAATTTGGAATACAGAGCAGAGTTTCATTAGTCCATCTAAGTCAGAGTGATGCTGACAAAAAGGGACAGAGACAGGGTATAAGAGTGTAGCATGGTACTCACCAACTATTTGAAAAAGTACTCCAAAATGAAATATGAAATAAATGATATTTGCTATTACATGTCCACTAATATATACAGGCATTCTTGTTTGATTGTACTTCATGTCATTGAGCTTTTCAAATATTGTGTTTTTTTGGTTTTTTGTTCATTGGTTTAACAAATTGGAGATTTGTGGCAACCACATCTCGAGCAAATCTGCTGGTGTCATTTTTCCAACAGCATGTGCTCATTTCATGTCTCTGTCATATTTGGTAATTCTCACAATATTTCAAACTCTTTCATTATCTCTCATGGTGATCTGTGGTTAGTGATCTTTGATGTCCACAAATCATGCCCATACAAGAGGGCAAATGTATTTGATAAAGATTATGTGTGTCCTGACTGCTCCACTGGCTGTTGCCCAATCTCTCTCCTTGTCTTTGGGTTTCCCTATTCCCTGAGATAAACAATGTTGAAATTAGGCCAATTAATAATCCTGCAGCAGCCACTAGTGGTGTTTAAGTGAAAAAAAAAAAAAAAGAGATGTCTCTCATTTTGAATCAAAAGCTAGAAACGATTAAGGAATGCATGTTGAAAACTGAGACAGGCTAAAATCTAGGCCTCTTGTGCCAAACAATTAGTCAACTTGTTAATAAAGAGAAAAAGTTCTTAAAGGATATTTAAAGTACCATTCCAGTGTACATGCAAACAAGAAGAAAGCAAAACAGACTTATCACTGATATGGAAAAAGTTTGAGTGGTCTGGATAAAAGATCAAACCCACCACAACATTTCCTTAAGCCAAAGCCTAATCCAGAGCAAGGCCTTAACTCTCTTGAATTCTGTGAAAGCTAAGAGAGATAAGGAAGCTGCAGAAGAAAAGGTGGGAGCTAGCAGAAATTGATTCACAAAGTTTAATGGAAGAAGCCATCTCTATAACATAAAAGTGCAAGGTGAAGCAGCTAGTGCTGTTATAGAAGCTGCATCAAGTTTTTCAGAAGATCTAACTAAGATTACTGATGAGGCGACTACACTAAATAACAGATTTTCAATATAGATGAAATAGCCTTCTATTAGAAGGAGATGCCATCTAGGACTTGCACAGCTAGAGAGGAGAAGCAAATGCCTGACTTCAAAGGACAGGCTGACTCTTGTTAGGGGCTGATGCAGCTGGTGACATTAATTTAAAGGCAGTGCTCACTGGCCATTGCAAAAGTCCTAGGGCCCTTACGAATTTTGCTAAATCTATAAAGGAAACGGCAAAGCTGGGATAATGACACGTCTGTTTAAATCATGGTTTACTGAATATTTTAAGACCACTGTTGAGACCTACTTCTCAGAAAAAAGAAATTCTTTCAAAGTATTACTGCTCATTGACAATTCACCTGGTCATCCTAGACCTTTGATGGAGATGCACAGGAGATTGATGTTGTTTTATGCCTGTTAACACAACATTCATTCTGCAGCCCATGGATCAAATAGTCATTCCTACTTTCAAGTATTATTATTTCAAAATGCATTTTTTTAAGGATACAGCTGCCATAGATACGGATTCCTCTGATGGTTTGGGGCAATGTCAATTGAAAACCCTTTGGAAAGAAATTATCATTCTATATGCCATAAAGAACTTTTGTGATTTATGAGAGGAGATCACAATATCAACATTAATAGGACTTTGGAAGAAAGTGATTCCAACCCTCATGGATGACTTTGAGGGGTTCAAGACTTCAGTGGAGGAAGTCACTGCAGATGTGGTAGAAAGAGCAAGAGAACTGAAATTTGAAGTGGAGCCTGAAGATGTGACTGAATTCTGCAATCTCTTGAGAAAATGTGAATGGATGAGAAATTGCTTCTTCTGGATAAGCAAAGAGAGCAGTTTCTTAAGATAAAATCTACTTCTGGTGAAGATACTGTGAACATTATTGAAATGACAACAAAGGATTTAGAATATTGTATAAACTTAGTTGACGAAGCCGTGCCAGGGTTTGTGAAGAGTGACTTCAATTTTAAAAGAAGTTCTATTGTGTGTAAAATGCTATCAAACAGCATTGCATGCCACAGAGAAATCTTTTGTGAAAAGAAAACTTAATTGAAGTGGCAAACTTCAGTGTTACCTCGTTTTAAGAAATTGCCACAGCCACCCCAAC